>JZKD02S1906074.1:355406-371723 GCA_000966675.3 Picea glauca | reverse complement strand
CATAGGGACATCATGTGGTTGTAGGAAGCCTGCTGGGTGATGGTGGTCGGCTTTCACTTTTTGACACTCCAGGCATTTGGCGATGAAATAGACTACATCGCGCTTAATGCCTACCCAGAAGAAGAGCTTCCTCATATCTGTGTACATCTTCTTCACACCCGGATGCGCAGAATAAAGTGCTCTATGGGCTTCCTTTAGTATGATGCTTCGAATATCCCCATTCTCTGGAATTTACATCCTTCATCGATATCTTAATAGTCCATCTGTTTCCAGACTATATCCTTCATACTTTGGATCTAACTGCCTCCCGCTCTGGATGTTTTAAGTAACCTTTAAATACCAACTGTCTCCTGGGAGTTGTGTCAACACATGTTCCCTCAGATTGACCTTTAAGGTTACCAAGGAGAAGACACGTGGTCTCCTACTCAAGGCATCTACGACCACATTTTCCTTTCCCTTGATGTACGATATACCAAAATCCTACTCACTCATAAACTCACTCCATCGCCTTTGCCTGGTATTCAGATCTCTTTGAGTGAAGAGATGTTTTAAACTTTGATGGTCCGTCTTCAGCTCAAAGTTTCGCCCAACAAGATAGTGCCTCCAAAGTTTCAGAGCTAGCATTACAACTGGCAACTCTAAATCATGAGTTGCGTATAACTCTTCATGCTTCTTCAACTTCCTTGACACATAAGCTATCACTCCTCCATCCTACATTAGCACGGCCCCCAACCCTTGCTTCGAGGCATCCGTGTAGACCGTGAAGTCCTTTTCCATATCCGACACTTGTAGAATTGGCACACTAGTTAGTAACCTCTTAAGCTAAATGAATTCACTATCACATTCTTCCGTCCATTCATACCTGACCCCCTTGCATTGCAAAGTGGTGATGGGTTTCACTATTTTTGAGAATTCTTCCACAAATCTCCGGTAATAACCCGCTAGCCCCATGAAGCTCCTCACCTCATGGGCATTTTTCGGCATTGGCCATTCCATAATGGCCTTTACCTTTTCTGGGTCCACAAAGATTCCTTCATTGGATATGACCTAAATAGTGGATCTCTCTCTAGAAGAAGGAACACTTTGACAACTTCCCATACAATTTGTTCTCTCTAAGGCAAGACAACACTATTCGCAAGTGTTCCTTGTGCTCTCTTTCATTCTTGGAATAGATGAGGATGTCATCTAAAAATACTTGTACAAAACGGTCTAAGTACTTCCAGAATATGTTGTTCATGAGGCTCATGAATACTGTTGGCGCATTGGTCAATCCAAAAGGTACTACAACAAACTCGTAATGTCCAAACTGAGTTCAGAAGGCAGTTTTTGGGATATCACCTTCCTTAATCCTTAACTGATGATACCCTGATCGCAAATCAATCTTTGAGAATACCATTGCTCCTTTCATATGATCGAAGAGGTCATCTATTCGCGGCATCGGGTACCTATTTTTCACTATAGCATGTTTCAAATCCCTGTAGTCTATACACAGTCGTAAGGATCCATCCTTCTTCTCTACAAAAATTACCGGTGCACCCCAAGGTGAGACACTGGGCCTTATTAGCCCTAAGTCCAGTAACTCTTTCAACTGCATTTGCAATTCACAAAATTCCGGCACTGTCATCCGATACGGAGTCTTGGATATTGGTTCTGCACCAGGTTTTAGCTCAATAGTAAAATCAAGCTCCCTCTCAGGAGGTAACCCTGGTAACTCATTTGGAAAAACACCCTGAAATTCTGACAATACCGGGTACTGGTCCAATGAGGGTCCCTTCCTTTCATTCACTTCTTCCACTACATAAAGTCAACACCCTTGTCTCAAACATTGCATAACCTTCATAGTTGATATAAAGCGTAACGACACTTTTTTGTGTACACCCTGGATCTCTACTAGTCTTCCTTCATCATCGACACAAAGCACCCTCTTTGCGAAACAATCTACCAAAGCTCGCTGAGCTGCTAACCAATCCATTCCAATGATTAGGTCATATGCCTCGAGGGCAGTGACGTATACCCTCAACCTGGTAGTACACACTCCCAGGTCTACTATACAATTATCAACACTAGGCCCTACCGCTTGTTTTTCCCCTGAAGCCATCTCAACTTGTTTAAAGTCATCGTACTCGTAGGCTGCCAACCCACTCTTTTCTAATGCAGATGGTGAAATGAAACTATCTGTTGCACCATAATCAAAAAAAATCTTGACATTGATATGATTTAGCGTACCTGATGACTCCACCACCGTGGATTGATGTTCGGCCTGGCAGTTATTAACCGCTGCGTAAATCTGGTGGCTTCTACTTGCTCTCCCCATCGGTGCCTTTCCTTGTCTATGCACGAACCCTGATTGTAAATCTGGGCAGTCGCGCTGGTAATGGGGTCCTTCGCACCTCCAATAGGTAACACGATATTGAACCTGTGCAATGTTATGTGACTATCTCTGAAATGAGTTCCTTCCCCTCGAACTCCTTCCCCTACTCGTTGTTCCTTGAGATGGTTGTGGACCTGTCTACGCCGCTGGCGATGTACGAGATGTTGCACTCATTTCCATTGAAATCCCTACAGCTATTGTCCTTGGCGTGACTCTGTTACCATATGGCGATGGCCTTGAACCCCCTCCCCTAGGAAATTTCCTTGGGGCCTTTCCTATGAACCTTGGACGATGAGGAAATGTCGGTCTTGTACCCCCGGTCAAGTTCATGTGTTCTTCTGCGTAACGCGCATTTTCCACCGCCTCTGCCACTAAAGACGGTTTCCACATCCGCACCATAGCTCTTATCTTAGGGTTCAATCCATATATGAAGCGCTCTGCCTGTCATTGGTCATTATCCATATACGACACATATTTGACCAATTCCATAAACCTGATCTCATATTCTTCTACAGTTCTGTTTCCCTGTACTAGGGCATGAAATGCCCCTACTTGTTGTTCCTTGTAGTATGCTAGTAGATATTTCCTTTGGAACCTTTCCTCGAAAATTTCCCAAGATACTATGTCTGGGGTAAGGTGCAATTGTATTTCCAGGTTTCCCCACCAGTTCAAGGCATTGTCTCTTAACTGAAAAAATGGCGATCTTTTCCTTTGAGTTGGACGCATAGTCCCTTAAGGAAAAACACCTTGTCATGCCTTCCAACCATGCTTCTGCGCGTTCACTGGCGCGACCCCCGGCAAACTGTGGAAGTTTGATCTTCTGCAATTCCCGCGTGATGTCTTCAGGTGGAGGTCCTCCCCCTGAATTCCTTGACGCTTCTAGATTACTCGTTCCAGACGGTGGGGGTTCCACTTGAGTCCCTGCTGGTTGTCGCCCCTTTAAAGTCTCACTAATGGCTTCCAATGAGCGCAGGATGAGGGCTAGTTCAGGCGATGGTGGTGGTGGCGCTGGCAGTGTTGGCGGTGCTTGTGATGACGCTCCCCTACCTCAACTCCTTCGAGTCCTGACCATCCTGTATGCTTTAACCTGCATCACCCAGAAGTTGTCAGGGTGAGTTCAAGGACGTTTCAAACTGGTGCTACTTAAACTTAGAAACAGGGTTAGGCGTAAGTTTTCTTTACTTGTCTGTAAACAGACATTACTCCATTAGGGGATTGGCTAGGTTAGGGTTAGGATTAAGCGTCTAAGCTTGATTTCTTCGCCCCTACGAAAATAACTATTGGTTCCCTTGCCCTGTAGCTACGTTAGCCTTGCGCCTTACTCGCCACTTCCTATGATTACTCTCCTAGTGCATATGCCGCCTCCTTCCCGCTTGTCCTAGTCTAAGCCCTTTTAACTTTTCTCTTACAACTTGATTAAAGTGACTTCCGACCTTATGTTTATTAGTTTATGCTGATATGCGTACACCTATTGAAAATGGGCACAATTAATGATCTTTTAATCTTATTTATCCTTAAACCCTGATCTGATGGCTATGCATTGAAGATGCTGGCATATTCTTAGTCGTCCTCCAAAATCAATTGGTTAGATTTATTGTTCATAACTTTCTTGCATTTATCAAGGCATCCGTTGGCATGTTTACACTTTTTTTTTTTTTAACATTTACCTAATCACATTAAAAAAATGTTGTAAGGTTATATAATTACCATGTTTAATGATTAAATAGTATTAAACTGTGGCATCTAAATACTTATCCACAACTGCCAACCATGTTTCGGCGTTCACCAACACTATGTACCTTTCAGCGTTAGTGTTCTCCTTAAGACGCTTCGCTTGGTGGGTGGTATTGGGTATGACAATTAAAGTATTTTATATGTGAAATTATTTGTAAAAGTCACATCGTGTGGTGCGTTGGCAGGGTGGACTTTGTAAATACTTGACCGGTGAGGAGGTCTGGGGTTCGATCCCTGCGGACTCCATAAATTTTTCTTAGCCCTATATTATTAAATTATTTAAATTAAACTCATAATTATATATATATTATTTATTTATTTATTTAATTTAAATTTACACTAGCGTATTAATACCTTTAAATAAATTATAAAACTAAAATTTAATCAAAAAATAAAAATAAAAATAAATGAAAATTTAATTATTGAAAAGGCGTATTATTACTTTTAAATAAACTATTAAACTAAACATTAATATATAAAAAAATATAATGGTGAGAGTTTAATGTGCTTAATACTTAATGAGAAACAAGGCATTATCTGGCAGCTTTTAAGGTCGGGCTTCTGGCATGAGGCCCACGTGCCCAGCCTCTGGCTCTCAGTACCAAACACCTGTCTCTTCGACCCTACGCGTCCTTCCTTTTCCACCTCTCATCTCTTTCCTCGGCTCTTGGCTTTGTCAGGATTGATGCTCTTGTACAGCTCCTTCCCGTTGAACAAGTCCTGCAACAGTTGTTGCACTTTGGGTATGCGCGTGCCCACCAAAACAACTTTCCCTATCTGGCCTTTGTCCATCTTGGCGTCCCACAGGCATTTCTCCACCGGCTCCATGCATTTCCTGAACAAGTCTTACCGTACTATGATTTGTACGTACTGGTGGTTGAGTACATATCAACAACTGAGTGTATTATGTATGTTGTGTATGGAATGTATAGACAGTAAGACATACAAAAATTGACGCAGGATCAAATGGTGGTTATATGTGGTGACTGTGTATGGCGGCGATGGCTGTGTGTGGTAACTGTGTACGATGAAAGCATCTATGTGCAGAGCGTATGGGAGAGGGAATAACTTACCACCAGACAAGAGAAAAGAGTTCCCCATACCTCGAAAAGGGACTATGCGCATGCAGTGAACGCCTTCTATGTGCGGCGGGTGAACAATGGCTTAAGTGAATGGCTTCGAACGGCTTCGTGCAGTGAATGACATGGGGCTAGGGGCATGTAGTGAATGGATGGATTTGTGCAGTGAGTGAATGGATTTTGTTAATAATGGCTTTAGTTAATAGCTTGCCTCTATGTGCAGTCAACGACGGCTATGCACAGGGAATAAACGCTTGGTTTATTTCTTTGAATGGCTTCTATGCGCTTTGAACAAACAGCTTGGTTGAATCTTATATGGGTGAATGGCTTATGTGAAACCTCTCTGTGTTAATGGATTATGTGGGCTTTTATGTTTACAACTTTCTGTGTGCTGTGAACGGCTTCGTGCATGCAGTGGTGGCATTACTAGCTTTTCGAGTATGTTAATTGGTCGTGGGTTCAGTCCGTTAGTGTAGATTTATTTTTTGTCAAGACGTATGTTACAAGCTTTCAGTGTGTTTTGAATTAGTTTCAAATCAGTTTACTATGTTCATCTATTGCAATTTCTTCGCGGCGCCTTTGCAGGATAAGCAACGAGAAACCAGTTCGATCGATCAAGGATCCTTTGTTATTCAGCACAACGGATTTTGCAAGGTAAATTTCTTTTCTGTGGCCTTTTGTTTTCATTTGCTGTGAGATTTTCGAGGAAAGATCACTCAGAAAAGCCGGATATATGAATTTTCTCGTCTGGAAAATATTTCAGTGTTCGTCGTTTTCCATGAATTGAAAACCTTAGGCTGAAAGTAGAAAAAGATTTGAAGGCTGACACTATAAATATTGCAGTGTTCTTCTTGAAATCCTAAGGTTGAAAGAAGAAAAGATTAAAAGGACAACTTTGTAAATATTGTAATCATCTTTTGTATATATATGCCGCTCGACTTCATTAATCCCAATGAGATTATGGGAGGTTATAGTGTCAGAGAGGGTTAGGTAAGGTGATTATAGATATGAGGAGAGACCTATTACACCCCAGTAGGCACGTAGGCATGGATTTGGCTACACTAAGGATAGTAATAGGCTACATGAGGGATAGTACTCGTATTGAGGGACATGGAGACATATAGACTGGATATGGATCTTAAGGTAGCAGAGACTAGGCTTAAGTAGGCATGCACACGATCACGTAGTCAAACAGGCTTTCAGACAGTAAATAGTGATGCGTGACGACTGTCAATATTAGTAGCAAGGGTCGAGGTACAGGATAGAGATAGGTTAGGCCAAATAAAACCAAATTTGTACAATAAAAGCAAAATCTAAAAATTGACTTTGATTTATCATCTCTCATTATGGAATTTACATTGATCTGATAAAAAATAGGCTTTTCTTTAATCGAGTCGAGGCAATACGTCATTTTATGGATGGGTTTATGGAAGTTTCATAATCTCTTACCTAGCTCAAGGATATTCCTTTTATCTTCAACGAGAATTGCCAACACACATTTGAGCATTTCAAGTCTCTTGGGGTATAGTGTACAGTCCTAGTCTAATTTCTAACCTAGCTACTTAGGAAAACATAAAATTGAAATCTCTATCAAAACTGCACTCTGATTTTTACTAGGAACTGAAACACATTAAGCTAAAGAAAATAGCAGCAAGTAACAGATCTGAAACTCAAATCACATTACTTTTTCTTTTTTTTTTTCTTATTCTTGAAAACAGGAATTACGCTGAAAGCTTTAAAATCTACCCTTCACCCTAGTTGTATTCATAATTTACTTGTTTTACTTTGGTAAATTTGCTTTGCATTTATTTCTATTTTTTTTTTTTTTTTAATTTTTGTGTTTTGTTTGCAGGTTAAGAGTCGCTGGAGTTAGCGCTTGGAGTTTTGGCCCTTAGGCCCAGATTTCAAACAACGGCTCTAATACCATATGTAGGAGCTGAATGGATTTTGTGCCTAATAATTTACATGAATTGTAACAGAATTAATTGTAGAAAATTCATTAATTTCTTTTAATTGAGCAAAACATCAAAATTTCACATATTCCTTATTTTGAGCACATACGCATGTAATTTAACAACAAATATCAAAATCTTATAGCAAAGAAAACAAGTACACAACTTTGTTTACCTGGGTCTGATGCTAATTCGCCTCGCCTTGCTACCTTGTTGTTGCCTTGATGACCGCTGCTGCGCTCTAAATGTTGTCCAAAACCTAGTTCCACCCTGCCAACTAGGGAACTTCCTAGCTCCAGGATATCATATGCATATCCTGGCCCCCATGCCCAAAACCTCCAGTAACCCCAGTGCCTGACTGATACAATCCTCACTCCAAAACTCCACTCCCTTCTGCAAAATCCAAGAGCCCTCCAAATCAATCCCCCATGTCCCGTAGAATGACCTCCAGTAAACCTCCTTCCCCCTCATTTACTCCCTACCTAACCCATTTATTACCTTCTTATCCTTTTGTCGTGAATGCCCCTTATCCCCTTTATTTAATATCTTATCCCTTTTATGTACGTAACTCTTAATTTAATAAAATAATTTATTAACCCCCCCTTAATCCTTTACTTAATTAATTGATCCTTGACAATCATGAATGATTAATTAATAATAAATAATTAGTTAATGTTATTTTAAGAAATAATTATTGTTTAGCTAATCTTTTAGGACATTTAGATTATTAAATTAATTATAATTAATAATCATGTACATCTATTTAAGAAGGGTCGTTACAATTATGAGGGTTGTGGGTGACCAAACACGTATTCCATGAACCCACGATTTTCCATTGTCAAAATAATATTTCATGAACTAGGTTTGTAGCAATTAGCCCTTGTTTGTTTTCTAGCTGATATTTTGGTCTTAAATAAATTTGAATTATTTTATAGATCAAAGGAGCTTCCCTCAAGTTTTACAGGTCGAAGGAGATGCCCGCAAGGGTGGGAAAGGACCTAGCATTTCAAATACATTCTCCCACATTCCAGGTTTTAATAACGCATACATGCAACCCCATTATCAATATGACGAGTTTGGTATTGTAATTAAGTGGGATGCCTTATGTGCATTTGTTTGTTATTATTGAACGCTCATGGAGGGAAAATTGTCAATAGAACAATACCACCCCTGCATCTTTTACGTATCTTTTAAAATACCACCAATGTCCTCTTAGAACCAATGTATGTGTTTTGGTTTGTTTCCTTATCGTGGAATAACCCTGGCAAAGCCATCAATCGATGAGGCTTCTGTGCCTGCGAATGGACTTGGCCAAATGATGAGACCAATATATCACTCACTTGCCGAACCAATACTTCAACACCACAATAGTCTATTTCTAAGCCTTCCCCACCATCATGAAGGTTGCCTATGTGCTTGAGTCTTATTTTATCCTTGGATTATGACTATAACGTTTAAGTAGTAGCATGGGTTTTTCTTCCTGATTGCCGAAATCAAACAACCATAACACATTTTTGAAGTTGATTCTAACTTCTTCATTACCTTGATGTTTGTTGCAGTTGTGTTTGAGGTAGGTTGTGTATCCATTGGGAAGTGATGTTTCGAGTGGTGGAGAAATGAGAAAACGAAGTATGGGCCACACACTTTAGATGGTAGGGCTTCTGCACCCACTTGGGTAGAAGCAGTTTGTGCTGGCTAATTACGAAGATCGACTGGTGCACGCCATAATGTTGTTTCAAAGATACTCGACTCTCTTCAGTAGGTCTCTGATGCTAATAATGTTTGTGAAGGTGGGCCTCCTAATTATTCTTCCTTCTCACCGTGCTTCTCTAGGATTCATGTGGGTAAGTTATATCTATTAGGTTTCAATGTCGATGCGCAGAGTACTTCTACCATATGGAGGGCTCCCGGCTACTATTTCGAGTGCTACTGATCCGGAGTTAGGAGAAGAACGCACCGATTAACAGACTAAATACAATAAACATATAGATATGAATCATAACACATATATATAGTGAACAATATATTCTATTGAATAAAGAAATAGGTTGAAACTGTAAAACTGCAGAACTGAAACACTTGCTCGAATGGTGGTAGCTATCTCTGAGAAGAGATTTGGTTCCTACGCACATTCGTCTGAGAAGAATCCATTACAATGAGGCTCTAGAGGCCTTTTTAATATTACTCATGAATGCCAAAACCCTAGACATCCAAAAACCTAACCCTAGGAGGTGAAACGTCAAAATTCATGTGGGCCCCTATGAGTAAGTTGGTAGCTCAACTTCCCGGGGTTGTAAATTTTGGATATGACCTCTATTTTAGGCACGTGATAGCTCATTGGAAAGGTATTTCAGAGAAACACACATTCTGTCGTCAAAATTAGACTCCGTCTACAGTTTGACTGTGGTGAGACAAAAAAACATTATTTAGGCCTCCAAAATAGCCTTGGAAGCACAACAAGATGTGCTGAAATTAAAACATACAAAATAAGCTAGTTGGATTAGGTAAGAGGCCACCAATATCCACTTGGAAGATGTGTAGGGCTTCAAACAGCCCCAGAAGTGTAGAACCCACAATTACAAAGAAGTACAAAAGAACGTGTTGAACTAAAAACAAACAAGAGGAGCCAGTTGGAATAGGTGGGTGCCCACCAATAACCAATTGGATCCATATTCCCCCCTTAGGAAGAAATGATATCCATTGCATTAATTTCCCCCATCAAGTGAGGAAACTTTTGGTATATTTGGCCCCGGGTGAGCCACTTTCCTTGGTGTAGGAGTTTTCCTTCCTTGGCAACCCGATAAAGCTGGATCCTTTGCTGGCAAGTGATCTTGACCTGTGTGTCCACTATCTAATTAGTGGATGCTTGTTCTATGTAGTCAGTGTTGAGCTCTGTGATTGTCAGTTGTTATGTGATCTCTGAGGTGTCCAATAATGGTGGAAAATATGGTCTAAGGAGGTCCACATTGAACACTAGGTGCAGGGGAAGTAAGGGTGGAGTGTTTAGCTCAAAATAATTTCTACCCACAACCTTGGTGATAGTGCAAGGCCCATAGAGAAGTAGGCGAAGCTTTCGATGGGGCCTAGTGAGACTCTCCTTCTAAAAATGTAACCATACCTTTTCGTTAACCTGAAACTAGTGTGGTACCATGTGTTGATCATGGCATTGCTTGTACTTAGCATTGGATTTCTGCAAAATCTCCTGGACCTATTGGCGGATGTGCTAAATCCAATCAATGAATCTGGTGGATTTTTTTATCGTAGATTGATCATGAGAAGATTTTGTCTATGTGGTGGAAAGAGGAAGTGCAACATCAATGGGTCCCAAGGTTTTGAATCCCAGACCCACCTGAAATGGTATATGGCTGGTGGAGCTATGGAGAGCCCTATTGTAACTATGATGAACATAGGGGAGACTCTCATCCCATGTACGTAGATTATTATAATTGTACATGTGCATGATGTGCACAATCATCTAATTGAAGACCTCTGTTTGGCCCTCTGTTTGGGGATGTAAAGCAGTGGATTTTGTGAGCTTGGTGTCCAACAATGACCAGAGACTCGACCAAAATGTGTTGATAAACCTGTTGTTCCGGTCGGAGATGATGGTATTTGGTATCCCAAAGTGGACCCACACTCATTCAAAGAGGATCTTGGTAGCATCTACCACTGTAATATTCTTCTTGTAGGATGTGAGGATGGACATCTCTTAAAATTGATCAACGACCACAAATACGCAATCATTTCCTTGTTTGGTGGATGGAAGGCCCGACATGTAATTCATTGAGATGGACTCCCAAGCATTCTCAGGAGTAGGAAGAGGGGTGTATAAGACTTGATTATTTATGGTTGGCATGGAAATGGCACAGGCAGTGCAATATTTGATATACTTGTTGACATCCTGTCGAAGATTTGGCGAATAAATTGTTTATGAAGAATGACCATAGTTTTCTCCACACCGAAATATCCCGCCATCCTACTGTAGTGGGATTCCCAAATCAACTCTGTATGCTCGCTTGTAGGAACACATATATGGCCCAGGTGGCATAAGAGTCCATCCTGAATGTGAAAATCGATGACAATTGCACCTGTACCCAATAGCTGATAGGTGGTGGAGAAGTCCAGATCTTGCTGATAAAGTTGGGCCACTCAGATGCTTCATGTCCACAATAATGGAGCACAATGGTGAGTGAAACCACAGGAGGTCGACTGAGGCAACCAACAACACAGTTTCAGATACATGTCTTATACTTGATGTTGAGATGTAACTACTTAAGGTAGGTGGACCATTTATGATGGTGGTCATTCTACAATTTCCCCCATGTCTATATGAATTGCAGAGGCTTTTGATCAGTGTGTATGATCATCTCTTTTCCCAGAATGTAATGTTTCCATTGATGACAAGCTTTTACAATGGAATACATTTACTTGTCATAGGTGGGGTATTTCCGGATAGTATTTGAGAGTGTCTTACTATGGTATGCCACTAGATGACCATGCTAAGTGAGAACTGTGCCCACAACATAGTGAGATGCATCAATCTCAATATCGAATAGTTGCTGCAGATCGGGCAAGGAGAGTACTAGAGATGAGAAAAAGATATGCTTTAGATCATCGAATGCTCATTGTTGTTGCTTCCCCCACACAAACTTGGCCCTGACACCATCCTTGGTCACCTGGATGAGGGCCCATGCAATATGGGATAATCCCAACACGAAACATCGGTAGAAGTTGGCTAGTCCCAAGAAGCTTTGAAGCTCGGTCAGTGTGGTTGGGGTTGTCCAGTCATGAATGACTTGGATATTAGCTAGATCAACATGTACCCCATGCTCATCAACAATGTATCCCAAGTAATGGACCCTGTTCATGCCAAAAGATCATTTTTCCAAGTTTGAATATAGCTTGTGTTGTCACAGAGTGCTCAAAACCTGTTGAATATGTCGCATGTGCTCCTCCCACGTTCTACTGAAGATGAGGATGCCATCCAAATATACCATCAAAAAGGATTTGGTGAAGGATATCAATACATCATCCATAAACCTCATAAAAGTGGTTGGTGCATTTGTTAAGCCAAAGGGCATGACTAGCCATTCAAAGAAACCATCTTTATATTTGAAGGTTGTCTTCCATACATCAGTTGGTTCGATGGGAACCTGGTGGTATCTAGACTTTAGGTCAATCTTGATGAATACATTTCGCCCCTTGAGTTGGTCAAGAAGGTCATCAATCCTGGGAATCGGGTATCAGTTCCTGACTGTGATTTTGTTTAAGGCTTTGTAATCAATGCAAATTCGCCAAGTCCCATCCTTCTTATGCATCAGTACAATCGGGCTTCCGCAAGGGGAGGAGCTGGGTCTGATGTTCCCCTTTTTAATAAGATCTTGGATCTAATGCCTAATTTCATCATTTTCCATCAGCAAGCGACGATAGACTAGTCCATTATGTAGAGGTGCATCAGGGGTCATATCAATTGGATGCTTGACTTGGCAGTGTGTCGGTACCCTTGTAGGTGAGGAGAATATGTCTATGTATTCTTCCACAATCCCGTCCACTTGATTATGCTGCAAATGGAGGCTTTGTATAGAGGCCATAGATGTGGCGACAACCTTCTACTTACTGTGAGCACTGATCACAAAGAACACAAACTTCTCGGTATGTGAGATAACCTTACTTCATTTCTTATCAGAGATTAAAGAAATGGAAGTAGGCGGCGCTACTTCTGGTATCCTATACAATTGTCTACCTAAAGTAATAATAACATTTTAGGGTCTAGACTCATACACAACATGACGCTTCCACAAATATGGTTGTCCTAAAATAACATCACAAAATTCAAGCGGGATAATATCAAATAGTACCTCATCTTTGAAAGGCTTGATGTCATAGAGAAGATGACACTGTTGGATGACACATAGATCTCTTACTTGGTGAGGCCAACTGATGGTGTAGGGTTGCAGATGTGGTGTCATTGGCATGTCCAACCACTTGATAAAATCTATTGAAATCAAGTTCTTCTTACTACCTCTATCGACAATGAAATGAAGTGGAACCCCCTTTACCCACATCTGCGAGTGAAAGAGGCGTTCCCCTCCCTATGGTTATTCTGGTTCTCTTGGCCTAAATTTGGTGGTAGCAACAGTGGCACTGGGTTTAACATCGATAATACACTTCCCTCCTTCAGGATTTGATTTGGAATCAAAATTGGCCTCTGACTCAGAAGCCTTCAGTTCGGCCATGAAGGACTGCTTGGAGCAACATTCTTTGGTGTTGTGCCAAGGGATTTTATGGTACTCACACCATTTTCTTGTGTCCTTCTTTGTCTTCTCATTGCCCTTCTTGTGTTGCAACTTGGACTGGTTGTCTTGAGGGTGACCATCTCGACTTGGTCCCTTTCTATGTGGGTTGGGGATTCCTTTTCCCTTCTTTGACTGTTAGGGGTTTGTAGATCCAAACTCTCACCTTTTCTTCTTAAATTTATGCTCGATATTGACATCGTATCTATAAGTTGTGCCCAATGAGGTGATGTCCAAAAACTCCATTTCCATTTGAATGTATCTATGCAAACAACCGCTATATTTGAGCACTAGATGATGCTCAGTCTTTGATACCCAATTTGGTGCGTGGGGTATGGAAAATATTGGTGAAATATGGCACTATCTGGTCCCTCTCTTGATGTAGGGTGGTCCATCTAGTGTACTGGTCCTCATAGATTCCAATAGGGTAGTATTTTTATTGAATGGTGTACCAGAAGGAATCCCATATAGGGGCCACCACAAACATTGTAGATTCCTCTACGAACCTTTGCTCAGAGTAAGTATCCCACCATTCTTTAACATGGGGAATGACCTTGAGGAGTGAAAAAATGATCTTTTCCCTATCGGAAAAAATGTGGATCAAAAAATACCCTTCGAGTAGATTCAACCATTTATCTACAACATTTGCATCTATCATTCCTTCAAATAATGGAATATCAAAATTTACATGTACCTTGAAGGGGGTTGCATGGTTGTTTGATGAAGATGCTTCTCCTATGGGCAACAGTCTAAGGATCGTTTTGAAGTTGTCCATCATTTCGTTCCTTTTTCGTGTGAGGGATTCCTCGAGAAAAAATTTAATAGGATCTCCTGCTCCATCATCTTTATTTTCATCCCCCATGGGTTGTTGTCGAGCTCGGTGCGATCAATATTACAATGGATCAATAAAATAAATGAAGAGCAGACTGCTCTGATACCACTGATCTAGATTTAGGAGAGGAATGAATTGATTAAAAGACTGAATACAATAAACACATAGATATGAAGCATAACATAGATATCCAGTGAACAATATCTTCTATTGAATAAAGAAATAGGCTGAAACTGTAAAACTTCATAACTGAAACACTTACTTGAATGGTGGTAGCTATCTCTGAGAAGAGATGTGGCTACTACATGCATCCGTCTGAGCAGAATTCATTACAATGAGTCTCTAGAGGCCTTTTTGATATTACTCATGAATTCCAAAACCCTATACATCCAAAAACCTAACCCTAGGAGGTGAAACGTCAAAAGTCATGTGGGCCCCTGATGCAGGAGTATCGCTCCCTCATCAAGCGATCCAGCGTGTGGAGCAGGGAAAGACAGCTGGATAACGCCAGGACCAAATTTTGAAACACTTTGAAACTGTTGCACAAGACATTAATGTATTGATGTGATGAAGTGCATTTTGTATATGTAATGGACCTTGAGCCTTTAAGCTCTCGTCCTTTGGTAGATGAGGCATTTAATGGTTTTAATGCTGTAGATAGAAATTTATTGTAGATTTGATAGCTTCAGATTCCATGAGGGAAAACGAAATATAGACACCCTCCTTTGTACATTGTAACATTATTGAGATCATTGAGAGCAAGCAGACCATAGCAGAGAATCTGTGGAGAACACCCATGTACAGATTGAATTAATAGAAGAGAGTCTTTGATTCAGCTTCATGGTTTGTGTTGTTCCTCTGTGTTGATATTATGCTCATGTGTGTTTACTTTCTGTCATGAATTTTCTTTGATATGTGGTGTATGTGATTTCATAGTTGAATTGAAGTCTGAAGGAGAGGAGAATGAGTTTCAATTGTTTCTCTGTCTGAGCCAGAGACTCCTGCATAGAGTGCAGTGGAATTCATCCACATAGAGTGCATTGATGAGGCTCAACAGATAAACTCTTATTCTCATCTGCCCAGAAGTTGAATTGGGTTACCATAGCATGCAGGAGAAGTGCAGGCTGGAGTCGAAGCCTCAGAAATTTGTCTGAGCAAAGGAAGACAGGGGTCACCATGGTTGTGAGTGCACATGACCTGAAAGCATTCAACACTTAGAGAGCTGTTGAAGATTTAGTAAGAAAAGCGTGGGTGAAAAGTCTCTGAGGGAGTCGGAGGACTTAAGCTCAGAAGGGATAGTTTCGTTGTGAACACTGTGGGAATAGACCTGGGTGAAGAATTGAGCAGGAGAAATCTCTAAAGCGAAGCATCATCGGTCAAGGTTCGCGGAGGAGAATCGCGAAATCCCGTCGATCGTCCGATCGTGGAGAAGCTGTGGGGAAGTTAACCCATAGGCGCAGAGAGGATCGAAGCGCATCGGGGTTCGACATTCGGCGTTTGACGAGGTGAGGTGCAGACTCATTGGAATCGTGAGTAGCGATTCCCCGAAACTATCGGAGCCGTCGATCATCACGGGGACACGTGGCATCGGATCCTGGGAGGTTGGGATTCGGCATTCGACAATTCTCATTGCAATAATTTTCAATGGGCGAAAGCGCGATCCCATGATTCCCGATCGCACAAGGGAAGGAGGTGACGTGACCAGGGAGATAGTGCACGTGCCATCGGGGTTCGGGATTCGGGGATTTGCGAAGGCAGTGAATCGCAACATCGTATGCGCCGATTTCCTGATAGGGAATCCCGCGATACACGGAACCATTGACTGTTGACCCATCAGGGATCGGGGTTTTGAGTTGCTCGAGGACGTGCACACAGGGTTCGCGAGATCGTGAAGCCCGATTTCCTGAAGTGACTGTCGAGAGATCAAAAGAGTGTCCTGTGGGTGAGAAGAAGTCCCGATATGGGAATTGAAGGGTATTTAAACTCTTGGTGAGAGCGGGTTGGACCGTGAGGGTTGTAGCTTCGCACCAAGTGGTATCAGAGAAGATTTATCTTT
>JZKD02S1906074.1:319122-355356 GCA_000966675.3 Picea glauca | reverse complement strand
ATTTTTCAATTTAAGTTGACCTCTATTTCATCATACTAATATAATGATTGGTGGTTTGGTTTGTCATTAATAGAATTTAAATTATTGTTATTTTGTCATTAATAAAGTGATGCAGAAGAATCTACGACCTCATCAAGCGAGCCAACGCGTGGAGGAAATAATATACAGCTGGACAGCGCCAGCGCATACATTTTTGAATTACTTTGAAAAGATTGTTGCGTCGTCGTTTGAATGAAAGCATTCATATGAAGAGAACTTGTATTGTAAAGTAGATAAGAAGGCATTTAATAGTCTTAATGTTGTTAGATAGGAATTAACTGTAGATTAGACAGTTTTGCTTTCGAGAGGGAAAACGGAATATAGGCACCCTCCTTTGTATTATGGCATTCATTTTTTTCTGAATTATCATTCATACAGGAGCAAGGGAGAACAGAGAAGAGAGCTTGTGAAGAAACCCCATGTACAGACATTGAATTAATAGGAAAGCTTTGATTCAATTCCATGGATGTGTTTGATCTCCGTGTGTTGTTGATATTATGCTTTTGCATACTTGCTTCTTTTTATGCTTATCTTCTATATGCTGCATATGTGATTGCATATCAGGTTCGTAACCTGAGAGAATGAGAGAATAAGTTCCAATTGTTTCACTGTTCGAACCAGGAGATTTCTGCATAGAGTGCAGTCGAATTCCTCCGCAAAGAGTGCGTTGAGGAGGTTCAACAGCGAAGCTCTTATTCTCGTCTACCAGAATTGTGTTGGGTTATTTGAGCTGAGTAGGGGAGTGCAGGTCGGATTGAACTCTCAGTAGTAATTCTGAGAGAAGAAAGGCGGGGGCTATTGTCTTCGTGAACGCACATAATCCAGAAGAACTCAACACTTCAAGAGTTGTTGAAGTTCGAGCTGGGGTAGTTGGTACAGAGTCTCTAGAAGAGAAGAGGAACCAAGCTCAGGAGGGATAGGACCTTTGCTTCAGTTGCACAGGGAGAAGGTGGTGAAGTGGAGAACTCTTCAAGAGGAAGAGAATCGACGACTTGATTTTGTTGTGGAGAGTCACGAAATCCCGCAGACCGTCAGGTTGCGGAGGAGTTGCGAGAGGGTTAACTCGCAGGTGCACGAGAGAATCCAGTTGTCATCGAACATCGACATATCGGGTTTGGTGAGTGCAAGAGTTGCATGCACAACAAAATCGCGAGTTGCGATTTCCCGATTTAAATCGGAGCCATCGATCATCGGAGGGACAGGTGGCACGAGATCCCGAGGAGTCGGGACTCGGCACTTCAACGTTTTCAAAGTCGAAGGGAGCACGGAGAAACAACAAAGTCCTGAATTGTGAAGGGTGCCACGGAGACAGAACAGAGGACAACACGTGGCATCACACATCGGCGTTCAGGGTTTTGGAAGGTGAGTGAATCACTACCTTTCATCTATCGATTTCCCGATAGGGAAATCCCCGATATACAGAGGTGTTGACCGTTGACATCGGGGATCGGGATTCGGAGTTTCATGTTGCACGGGAGGTGCATACAAGGTTCGTGAATCCGCAAAACCCAATTTCCCGACTGGTGAAAGGGAGATCGTTGAGAAGAGCACTGTGGGTAGTGGACTCCCAAGTGGAGTGGAAGAGTGCTTTGTTAACTCTTCGGGCCAAGTTGTTGAAGGTCCTAGTGAAGAGCGACCGTGTCGTCAAGGGCGCGGGTTGCGTCAGAGTGGTATCAGAGCCCTGAAATCTTGTCTGTATATCTCAGGCAAGAGAAGGGAAGGAGAAAGGAAAAACACTCTGATACTCATGAGTTGCGTCAGGGTGGTATCAAAGCGGAAAGTAGAGTTCTCTTTATTCAGATAGAAGAGGGAAGCAGATACACCATGCCGCCCAGAAGAGAAAGGCAGTCACCTGATCGTGAGGATAGGGATGCCCGAAGAAGGGGTAGACCAGCAGGGAATCCAGAAATGGAGCGTCAAATACGAGATCTCAGGGCGAGACTCGAAGAGATGGAGACCACCTAGAGGCGCAGAGCTAGTACATCAGAGTTCAGCGATCCCGAGATTGAAGAGGAAGCTGGACATGACGCTGAAGAGGTCTCAGCAGAAGATGCTTCAACCGAGAGGTTGATCAGATCCATTTCCAAGATGAGCTCAAAGACAAAGATGGACATTCCCGTCTATGAGGGAAGTCTAAACGCAGAAGAGTTGTTGGATTGGATCTGAGCACTCGACACCTACTTCGATTATGAAGACATCGAAGAGGACAAGAAGATAAGACATGCCGTCACGAAGTTGAAAGGACATGCAGCCTTATGGTGGGATGAGTTGCAGGCTGATAGGCGCTGCAAAGGAAAACAGAAAATTAAGAGCTGAGATAGGATGATCGCCAAGATGAAAGCAAAATTCATCCCCAGAGATTACCAGATCACTCTGTTCAGGAGGATGCAGAACCTGAGACAGAAGTTGATGACGGTGAAGGAGTACACCAAAGAATTTTATAGGCTCAACATTTGAGCTGGTCATCGGGAGAGCGATGATGAGAAGGTGGCGAGATACCTGAATGGGTTGAGGTATGACATTCAGGATGATTTGAGCATGCTAACCATCAAGATGGTGGAAGAGGCTTACCATATGGCTCTGAAAGCCGAAGAAAAGTTGAGCCGCAAGCAAGGTCAACGAGGGCGAGGCAGGAGTCAGCCCAGAGGCAAAGCGGTTGCCCAAGAAAGAACTCATAAGCCCAAGGAGGATTGGAATAGACCCCAGGGTAAGCTGGAGAGAGGTGGAAACTCACAACCGAGGCAGCAATATGCTGAGCCGAGGAGGCCACAGACTGATCAACGAGGAGATTATGCTGATGCGAATGTTCTTCCTCGTACTAGAGGTTGAGGCAGAGGTCGAGGTGGAGTCATCACATGTTTTACATGTGGAAAAGATGGACACAAAGTCGTTGACTGTCCAGACAGGAAGATGGACAGAAGTGAAGCTCACATCACTGAGGCTCAGAGGCGTGATGCTGAGACAGAAGATGCAGACAACGGAAGGTCGCTTGGAATGCATAAGATTTTTTTGGCACCTGAGAAGGAGGTGGACAGCTCAGTGCAAAGGAGCAGACTATTCAGAATGACTTGCACAACCAAGGACAGGAAATGCAAAGTCATAGTTGACAGCGGAAGCACTGATAATATCGTTTCAACCAAGATGGTGGAAAAGCTGGAGCTGGAAACGACTAAGCACCCGAGTCCATATAAAGTCTCGTGGTTACAGAAAGGACACCGGGTAAGTGTCACTAAACAATGCTTAGTTAAATTCAAGATTGGGAATTATCATGATGAGATTCTGTGTGACGTCATTCCCATGGACGTATGTCGTATATTGTTGGGTAGACCATGGCAGTATGACAGAAATGTTGTTCATGACGGGAGAATGAACACATACACCTTGGAGAAGGATGGGAGAACACACAGATTGCTTCCGATAAAGGAAAAAGGAAGTGAAGCCGGAAGTAAACAACACAATACTTCTCATGAGTGGGAAGGAACTTCTCACAGAGATGGAGAAGAATGAAGATCCACAATTCTTTGTTGTCAGGAAGCCGAGAATTGTTCTGACAAGTACAAGAGTGGACGACTTGCCAGAAGATATTCAGTAACTGTTGGGAGAGTTCGCTGATATCATCGTGGATGAACTACCTCGTTCGTTGCCACCGATGAGGAGTGTGAGTCACCATATTGACCTCATACCAGGAGCAAGCTTGTCGAACAAAGCTGCATACAGATTGACACCTCACGATAATGAGGAAGTCAAAAGGCAGGTACAGGATCTGCTGGATAAAGGACTGGTCAGGGAGAGTCTCATTCCATGTGTTGTTCCAACAGTACTAAGTCCGAAGAAGGATGGAGGTTGGAGGATGTGTACAGACTCTAGGGCGATAAATAAAATCACCATCAGGTACAAATTTCCACTGCCAAGAATGGATGATCTGATGGATTGCCTGAGTGGGGCAAATTATTTTTCAAAGATTGATCTCAAGAGCGGATATCACCAGATCCGGATGAGAGAAGGAGATGAATGGAAAACAACATTCAAAACAAAAGAAGGTTTGTATGAATGGCTGGTCATGCCGTTTGGATTGACAAACGCGCCGAGCACTTTTATGAGGCTGATGAATGAAGTCCTGAGGGAATTCATTGGCAAATTTGTGGTCGTATATTTGGACGACATATTAATTTTCAGCAAGACGAAGGCTCAACACTTGAGGCATTTATTCATTGTGATGAAAAGGATACAGTAGGAGAAGTTGTTGATCAATATGAAGAAGTGTTCGTTCATGCAGACATAACTCATTTATTTGGGTTTTGTAATCTCGGCGAATGAATTGAAGATGGATCCTGAGAAGGTAGAAGTAATCAGGAATTGGCCATCGCCGAGGAATGATTTTGAGGTAAGGATCTTTCATGGTTTAGCTAGTTTCTACAGGAAATTCATTCGGAATTTTAGTGGAATTAGCACCGCGATGATGGAAACAGTGAAGAAATGACATAAATTTTTTCATTGGACAACGGAGGCTGAAAGGAGATTCAATCTGTTGAAGCGAAAAATAACAGAGCAACCAATTCTGGTGTTGCCCGACTTTCAGAAGACATTTCAAGTGAAATGTGATGCCAGTGGGTATGTTGTTGGAGGGGTCCTGAGTCAAGATGAAAGACCTGTGGCATATTAAAGCGAGAAATTGGATGATGCAAAGCTGAAATACTCCACATACGATAAAGAGTTGTATGCCATTATACAGGCATTGAAGAAGTGGAGGCATTACTTGATACCCAAGGAATTCGTTTTGTACAGCAATAATCACGCATTGCAGTTCGTGAGTCAACAAGAGAAGTTGAATCAGAAGCATGAAAAGTGGGTAGAGTACATGCATAATTTCACATTTGTGAGTAAGCACATTTCAGGGACTGCTAACAAAGTGGCTGATGCTTTGAGTAGGGAATGTTTGTTGTTGCAGGAGTTCACAGTCAAGACCTTGGGTTTTGAAAATCTGAAAGACATGTATGCAGGTGATGCATACTTCGGAGAAGCATACGAAGCGGTTGAGAATCCAGTTCTCAGGGATCGGAGTCCGTGGCTGGAATATATGATCCAGGAAGGATTGTTGTTTAAAGGCAATCAACTGTGCATTCCAGATTGCTCCATGAGGGAGAATTTGGTGAGAGAAAAACACAGTGGAGGGTTAGCAGGTCATTTTGGACATGACAAAACATTCACCAAGATAAATGAATTGTATTATTGGCCAGACATGCGAGCATATGTAAAGAGGTTTGTTGACAGGTGTCGGATATGTCAACATGCGAAGGGCCGAAAGCAGAACACAGGGTTCTATCAGCCATTGCCTATACCCGAGAGACCATGGGAGGCAATTAGCATGGATTTTGTGCTAGGACTGCCGAGGACGCAAAGAGGAGTTGATTCCATCTTTGTGGTGGTAGACAGGTTTTCAAAAATGGCACATTTCATACCGTGTCATAAAAACAGCGATGCGACCCACATCGCCAATTTGTTCTTCAAAGAAATTGTGCGACTGCATTGATTACCGAGAAGCATAGTCTCGGACAGGGATACAAAGTTCATAGGTCATTTTTGGCGGACGCTATGGAAGAATCTAGGAACTAAATTGGCATTTAGTTCTGCTTATCACCCCCAGACAGATGGACAGATGGAAGTGGTCAACAGGAGCTTAGGGGATTTACTGAGGAGCTTGCTGACAGAACACCACAGCAGTTGGGACCAGATATTACCACAGGCAGAGTTTGCTTACAATGACTCTGTGAACAGGAGTACAGGAAGAAGACCATTCCAAATTTTGTATGGGACACAGCCAAGAGGAGTTTCTGAGCTCAGGGAGTCAGGACAGGTTGAAACTAGCAGTGCTCGTGCTGAAGAATTCGCTGAAGTGATGGAGGAACTTCACACGAAGGTGAAGCAGCGATCGATGGATGAAAATCAAGAGTATAAGCGCAGAGCCGATCAACGGAAGAGACAACTTCAGTTTGAAGTTGGAGACATGGTTCTAGCACACTTAAGGAAAGAAAGGTTCCCGAGGGGAACATATAACAAGCTCAAGATGAAGAAGATCGGGCCGTGCAGAGTCCTGAAGAAGTTCGGGGAGAATGCATATGAAATTGAGTTGCCAGAGGGCATCGGGATATCTTCGATTTTCAATATTTCAGATTTATACCCATACAGGGCTGGAGAAGCAGAAACTGGAATAGAAGAACCAGTGGTCCAGTGGTAGAAACAATTTCCAGTTGCACAGAAGCCTCATATGGAGTGCATACTAGATAAAAGAGTAGGTAGGAAGACCAGGAGGAAGCAGTATTTTGAATACTTGGTGAAATGGAAGAATCACCCAGTGGAGGATGCCAGCTGGGAAATAGAAGCAGTGATACAGAAACATGGTCACACTGTGCAGGAGCTCATGGACAGGAGCCCATGAAATCTTTCGAGCCGAGGAGTATGATGGAGGAGCATCGCTCAATCATCAAGCGAGCCAGCGCGTGGAGCAGGGAAAGACACTGGATAACGCCAGCACCAAATTTTGAAACACTTTGAAACTGTTGCATAAGACATTAATGTATTGATGTGATGAAGCGCATTTTGTATATGTAATGGACCTTGAGCCTTTAAGCTCTCGTCCTTTGGTAGATGAGGCATTTAATGGTTTTAATGTTGTAGATAGAAATTTATTGTAGATTTGATAGCTTCAGATTTCGTGAGGGCAAACGGAATATAGGCACCCTCCTTTGTACATTGTAACATTATTGAGATCATTGAGAGCAAGCAGACCATAGCAGAGAATCTGTGGAGAACACCCATGTACAGATTGAATTAATAGAAGAGAGTCTTTGGTTCAGCTTCATGGTTTGTGTTGTTCCTCTGTGTTGATATTATGCTCATGTGTGTTTACTTTCTGTCATGCATTTTCTTTGATATGCAGTGTATGTTATTTCATAGTTGAATTGAAGTCTGAAGGAGAGGAGAATGAGTTTCAATTGTTTCTCTGTCTGAGCCGAAGATTCCTGCATAGAGTGCAGTGGAATTCATCCGCATAGAATGCGTTGATGAGGCTCAACAGATAAACTCTTATTCTCATCTGCCCAGAAGTTGAATTGGGTTACCATAGCGTGCAGGAGAAGTGCAGGCTGGAGTCGAAGCTTCAGAAATTTGTCTGAGCAAAGGAAGACAGGGGTCACCGTGGCTGTGAGTGCACAGGACCTGAAAGCATTCAACACTTAGAGAGCTGTTGAAGATTTAGTAAGAAAAGCGTGGGTAAAAAGTCTCTGAGGGAGTCGGAGGACTTAATCTTAGGAGGGATAGTTCCATTGTGAACACTGTGGGAACAGATCTGGGCAAAGAATTGAGCAGGCGGAGCTTTGGAGCAGGATAAATCTCTAAAGCGAAGCATCATCGGTCAAGGTTCGTGGAGGAGAATCGTGAAATCCCGTCGATCGTCCGATCGTGGAGAAGATGTGGGGAAGTTAACCCATAGGCGCAGAGAGGATCGAAGCCCATTAGGGTTCGGCATTCAACGTTTGATGAGGTGATGTGCAGACTCATTGGAATCGTGAGTAGCGATTCCCCGAAACTATCGGAGCCGTCGATCATCACGGGGACACGTGGCATCGGATCCCGGGAGGTCGGGATTTGGCATTCGGCAATTCTTGTTGCAAGAATTTTCAACGGGGGAAAGCATGATCCTGTGATTCCCGATCGCACAAGGGAAGGAGGTGACGTGACCAGGGAGATAGTGCACGTTCCATCGGGGTTCGGGATTCGGGGATTTACGAAGGCAGTGAATCGCAACATCGTATGCGCCGATTTCCCGATAGGGAATCCCCCGATACACGGAACCATTGACTGTTGACCCATCAGGGATCGGGGTTTTGAGTTGCTCGAGGACGTGCACATAGGGTTCGCGAGATCGCGAAGACCGATTTTCCGAAGTGACTGCCGAGAGATCAAAAGAGTGTCCTGTGGGTGAGAAGAAGTCCCGATACGGGAATTGAAGGGTATTTCAACTCTTCGGGCCAAGGTACAGAAGGTCCTGGTGAGAGCGGGTTGGACCGTGAGGGTTGCAGCTTCGCACCAGCCCCTATGGGTAAGTTGGTACCACAAATTATCAGGGTCGTAACTTTTGCATACGACCTTCGTTTTAGGCGCATGATAGCCCATTGGAAATGTCTTTTAGAGAGATACAAATTATGTCGTCAAACTTTGACTTTGTCTATAATTTGACTGTGGCGAGCCAAAAAAAACTGTTTAGGCCTCCAAAAAGGCCCTAGAAGTACAACAAGATGTGTTGACATGAAAACATACAAAATAATCTAGTTGGATTAGGTGAGAGGCCGCCAATATCCACCTAGAAGATGTGTACGGATTCAGACAACCCCATATGTGTAGAACCCACAATTACAAAGAAATACAAAAGAATGTGTTGAACTAAAAACGAACAATAGGAGCCAGTTGGAATAGGTGGGTTGCCACCAATAGCCAATTGGATCAACTATGATTTAAATTTATTATGGGAACTATTCTGGAATGGTCAACCCAAATTTCACAATAGCTCTGAAGACTAAGTGAATCCAAATTACATCTTCTGCAAATATAGCTAATAATCAATTGCAATATCTTACTCAAAACCTTAGTATCTAGAATGGGCATTGCCACATGTGGTTTGTTATATCCTTGTCATAGAATGGACATTATGTTTTTCACGATTTCCATTATTTGGGCACACAGTTTCCAAGGCATTAAAACATGGTTTAAGCTAAAGTTTCTTACCTTGACATTGTCATCGGGGATGGGAGCCAAGGGGTGGTCGTGGGATGTCATCACCCTCATTAATGTTGTGCATCCTCGACCCTGGTGGAAGTGAAATATGTTAGAGTCTAGGGGTTCGTCAGAACAAGTGGTAGAGTGGGTCAGTTTCTTTGTTGGTCACACAGGAAGGTGGAGTATACCATGGGTGTGGGCTATGGAAAGTTCCTTGTATTCATGGTTGTATCATTGTCTATCATTGCATTCTCGATGCTTGCTAGGATACTTTGATAACTCAAGCTTCTCACTACTGATGTGGGGAAGATGGCCATGGTCACATCTACTTTGAAGTCGATTAATTTGTTTGGATTTGAACTGAGAAAAAATACGATGGAAATTGATAACTGATCAGAGCCGACACATGATCATGAGAAGGATAATGAAGATATAAAATCAGGTTTGTATAATCAAAAGTATGAGTGTCAATTCTGTTGTAGAGACTTCACCAATTCTCAAGCACTGGGAGGATATGAAAATTATCACAGGAAAGAACAACAACAGGCCAAGAAAGAACATATTCAGGCCAACAAAAGCGCTAATGTGCCCACTACTCATGCATTTTCCAATAGAGCCTGGAACAATGTTCATGCTACTATGCCTGGTTTTTATGGTATGCATTATCCTGCAGGATTTGCCATCTCGATTCCACAACGTATGTCTGTTTTTGGATGTGAGATCCACCTGTCGCGTCTCTTTTCGCACATTTTTTGGATTATGAACGCCACTAGGAATTTTTTGGACTGGGATTTGGTTTAGCCATATGACATGCAGCTGCTCATCTTTCACGGGTTTACATTATGATTATCAAGGATGTGGGTGACCAAACATGTATTCCATGAACCCATGATTTCCCATTGTCAAAATAAGATTTCATGAATTCGATTTGTAGCAATTAGACCTCGTTTGTTTTCTAGCTAATATTCTAGTCTTAAACAAATTCGAATTGTTTTATAGTTTGAAGGATATTCCTGTAGGGGTGGTAAAGGCCACAACATTTGGGATACATTCTCCCACATTATAGGTTTCATTAGCACATACATGCAACCCCATTATCAATATGACGAGTTTGGTATTGTAATTAAGTGGGATGCCTTATGTGAATTTGTTTGTTATTATTGAACGTTCATGCAGGGAAAATTTCTAATGGAACAATACCACCACTGTGTCTTTTTCGTATCTTTTAAGATACCATTGATTTCCTCTTGGAACCAACGTATGTGTTTTGGTCCATTTCCTTATCATGGAATAACCCTGGGAAAACCATCAACCAATGAGGCTTACGTGCCTACAAATAGACTTGGCCAAATCATGAGACCAATATATCACTCACTTTCCCAACCAGTACTTCAACACTAGAATAGTCTATTTTTAAGCCTTCCCCACCATCATGAAGGATACCTATGTTCTTGAGTCTTATTTTCCCCTTGGAGTCTAACTATAATGTCTAAGTACTGGCATGGGTTTTCTTCCTGATTGTCTAAATCAAGCAACCATAGCACTTTTTTGAAGTTGAGTCTAGCTTCTTCAGTACCTTGAAGTTTGTTCCATTTGTGTTTAAGGTAGGTTGTGTATCCATTGGGAAGTGATGTTCTGAGCGGTGGAGAAATGAGAAAAATAAGTACGAGCCACCCACTTAATATGGTAAGGCTTCCACACACACTTGGGTAGTATCAGATTGTTCTAGATAATTATGAAGATCGACTAGTCCATGGCATAATGTTGTTTCAGAGATACCTGCCTCTATTCAGTAGGTTTCTGACGCTAATAATGTTTGTGAAGGTGGGACTCCTAATTATTCTTCCTTGTCACTGCACTTCTATAGGATTCATGTGGTATCTATCAGGTTTCAATGTCGATGCACATAATACTTCTACCATATGGAGGGCTCCCAACTGTTGTTTCGATTGTTGCGATTTAAAGTTATTACAAGAACTAGTCTAGAATGGTAAACCCAAATTGCACAACAACTCTTAATATTGAGTGAATCCAAATTACATCTATTGCAAAGACAACTAATAATCAATTGCAACATCTCGCTCAAAACCTTAGTATCTGGCAGGGACATTGTCGCATGTGGCTTGTTTATTTTAAAAACTTCATATGATGAACCTATAATGTGTAAACTTTACACATATTTTATGACTTCTATTGTAATTTTGTCTTTTGTGATGTGTGAAGTCTTCTTAAAGTTTATTGTTATAAAAAATAACCATTTTTTCAAATCTTCCTATACTTACCAATATAATGAATCATGCTATTAGATATTTAAATGACCAAATTTATCTGGTACTTGTTAGTGTTTATGTAACATAGTGTTAGTGTTTATGTAACATAGTTCCATTAAATATAGGAGAAGTTATTCATAAAATTTATCTAATCCATTAATAAATGAAAATAATTAAATAGATAATAATCATGGTGAAATTTTTGAGTTCCTCCTTAATGAGAATACCCTGCTTATAGAAGAGTTAGTCAACTCTTATTCAAACTCCCCCTTAATGAGAATAATAATCTATAGAAAGGTTTGGTTGAATCTTCCACATGCTCCCCCTAGATGAGAGCATTCATCTAGAGGAGGAGTTAATGAACACTTCCCTTGGATTTCCCCTTATGAGAAACCTATGAGATTGAGCAAGGGTCGAATGACCTTTTCCCAAGATCCCCCTTGATGGTAATACTAGGCTTGAAGAAGAGTTGGTCAACCCTTATTCATGATCCCCCTCAATAAAAATAATCTAGAGGAAGGGTCAACCAACCTTACCCTAAAATCCCCCTTGATGAGAAACCTATAGGATTGAATAAAGGATGACTAACTCTTTCTCAAGATCCCCCTCAATGAGAATAATAATCTTAATGAAGGGTTAATTGAACCTTCTTCACACTCATCCTCGATAAGAATATCAATGTATATAAAGGGTTGGATGACCCTTTACTAGGATCCCTTTGGACAAGAGTATTAATCTAGAGGAAGGGCCAACCAACCCTTCCTTGATTTTTCCCTTGATGGGAAACCTATGAGCTTGAAAATGGATGACAAAACCTTTTTTAGGATCACCCTCAATGTGAATAATAGGATTAAATAAAGGTTTATTAACCCTTCTTCAAGCTCCCCTTAGATGAGAATACTAATATAGAGGAAAGTTCAACTAACCTTATCTCGGGATCCCCCTCAATGAGGAACCTACAAGATTGAAGAAGGGTCACGTGAAACTTTCCTAGGCTCCCCCTTGATGATAATACTAAGTTTAAATAAGGGTTGACCTATACTTCTTCAAGATCCCCCTTGACAATAATATTAATGTAGAGGAATGGTAGGCTGACCCTTCCTCAGATTTCCATTGGATGGGAGTATTAATCTAGATGATGCATTATTTGATCTTTCTCGAGGCTTCCACTTGATGAAAAGCCTATAAGGTTGAAAAAGGGTTGGTTGACCCTTTCTGTAGCTCTCATTTGACAAGAATACTAATATTGAAGAATGGTCGGTTGACCCTTCTTCAAGCTCTGTCTCAACAAGAATATTAATATAGAGGAAGGTTCTTCCAAAACTTCCCTAGGCTCTTCCCAAATGATAATATTAATCTAGAGAAAGGGTCAACCAGTCCTTTCCTGTGATAATATAAATCTAGAGAAAGGGTCAACCAATCCTTTCCTGAGATAATATAGACTACTAGGAATGTTAATTCTACATTGATATGAAAATACAATTGTTTGAAATTAAAGTAAATTAAATATTTCTTTATTTTTATAGAAATATTTCAAAAATGAAAAAAACATATTTTAATTATTAAAAACATTTTTAATAATCACATATTATTTATTTATTTATATAATTATATCTAAAAAAAATCAAAGAATATTTTAATTATTTAAAACATTTATAATAAACCAAAAGTCGATTTTAGGCACCCTCCATATTTGAAATTTGAATTCCTACCCATAGGACTTTGAAGTTTAGCATTCTGACCCATGTCTCGTAATAGTTTATATAAAACCTAATTTAGTTTTCGTAGCATTATTTTGATAATTTTTCACTAGCAACTATAAAAAAAGAAGGAATGGATGAAATGTGTAGATATGAGCCAAGGAGATTTAGATAGACCAAAGATTGGGATAAAATATTTAAAATGTTATAAATATGTTTTCAAAATTCAAAGAGCATACTTAGTGACATTATAGCTAACTCTAAATCTTAAAAAAAAAAAATATTGCAAACAAAAAAATTGCATGATTACTGAGAGTTTTTTCTATCAATTTTTTTTGCGAGAACAAGTACTATGATTAATGATTATTGTGAATTATACTACATAGTAATGATAGTAAACATATGAAATAAGTGTTTCATGGAAGCGTAGTTCCTGCCAGGTTGTTACAATGGGACCGAGCAGAGACACGTGAGAAGCAACTCAAAGTATAGGTGGTATCCATGCAGAGGATGAGAGGATGACCACAAGACATTGGGCTGGTAGATGACCCCCGAGTTTAATATGCAAACGAGGTAGTTTCTTCTTGGGGTGTGTATAGTTCAAACATGGAACTTAGAAAATTTCTATCTCAACCAGAATTAGTTTTCTTTGAAATTTATCAAAAAATAATAATGCCTTGCAATAAAGGTTCCTGCAAAAAAGACCATGAATCACACACATTAAACATTCAAATATAATAAAGACAATTTCCTTTAGCATTCCTAAAATAGTTTTCTTTGAAATTTATCAAAAAATAATAATGTTTGTTACATATTTCTGGAAATTTAAATGTGTTTGTCATATAGACTGGGATTGGGGCTCCCGTGAGCCATAAAAGAAATAAGTACAAGAAATAGGACTGTAGAAAGAAGAAGTGCACGATGGTAGAGAGGAAGACCTGAAAAGAAGAAATTGGAAGTTATGAGTCTTTGGTTAGAGATTTCTATTTAAAGAGGTAGACTAACTGGATTGATAAAAAAAACAAGATGTGATCAATATAGACTTACTATGAAGCCGATGCATTTTTGTTGTTGTCTTCAACGACCTCTAGAATCGTGCCAACCGGTTGTTTCCCTTCGTCGATGAGCTTGTCCATTTTATGTTGGAACCATTCTTCAATGTATATTCTCATGGTGGTGGCATTGATTTCATCACGGATTTCTATGTTGAAAATCTGATTTTCTAATTTCCTTAGATCCACAGAAATACTATGCATAGCATGCTCAATTTCTTCATTGTGTGTCGAATAGTCCACTAGCCAGTTATCGACCTCATCTACACCATATTCAAGGATGTCGTAAAACATTTCTAAAGACAACCCCTTTAAAATATCAAGTTGTTCATAAAAGGATGTTTTGGTCAAGGACAAGGACTTGAGGATTAAATTTAGGTCTTGAACCTCGTTGATACTTTCAACTAAGTCTATTTGGGCCAGGTTTCTGAATAATTCTTCTTTCTCTCATATGGCTTGTTCACATGATTTGAGAATGAGTTGCAGGTTCTTAACTTTCTTTTGCCAGCATGATTTTAATTGTTTGATCTGCTTTGGGGAGGGGAGATCCTCTTGTATTCTTTTCAAATATGAGTTGTTGATGGGATGGTTGGAAAAAGGGGTCACCATTTGTTCATAGAAAGGTTCTTCATTTTTTAAATTCATCTGCAAATGTCCATGCAAATCATTTTCCCTATTTCGAAAGAAATCTATATTTTGTGATGCTTCCCAGGCTTTAGTAATTAGCTGGATTATTTTGTTGATGTTCTTCTCTACAAAGGCTCTACATGATGTGAGGAGGATGGAGGATATTTTATCTTGGTTGAAAGGGTATCAGGCACATGTTTTTCTAAAGGACTGGCAAACACTGGGGTAGCAATGAAAGCCTCCTCAAATTCCTTGACTCAACCATTCAGTCTGGCATTCTCCGTTTCAATTGCTCCAATGGAATCATCAAGAGAATCACTAGTTATGTGGTGAAATCAAGAGATTTGGGATGTCAACATTTTCCTAAAGTTATTCTCTATACAATTTTTTCCTTTCTTGTTTGTTACATCTCTCTTTTCAATGATTAAATTTTTAGATTGGTTGTCAAAAATAACGCTCTAGAATATGAAGGATTCATCTTCGTAAAAAAATTTGGTCTCAGCTATTTCCATTGTAGAACTATGGTGCATCACATCCGCATGTGGGTCAACTTTATCCAACAAGGCATCCACATAAGATTCAAGTTGCATGTGCTCACTTTCAATTTTGGGTTCTTCTGCCTACCCTGCAATGTTTTTTCTCTTCTTCATCAAGGGAAGTTTGTGAGAACTATCAATTTTTCTGTGAGGAGGGTTCTTATATCCTCCTCCATTTGAATATTTTTGGGTTGATTTCTTACTGGGGTGGGTCATCGAAGCAATTCTTCATGATGTCGTGCTCTTGGGAGTGTTGGCTGAGGACTAGCCACTCTTCTCACCAGATCCTTTTCCTTGTTGTATCTACAATTCAAATGCTCTTTGCAATGTCTCTACCTCACAAACGTTAGAAGCAAGAGTGTTGTCATCACTTTCTTTGTATTTGGTGAGGCATCTATGGATAAAATAGATGCTAAAGCCAACTGATAGTAAATGTTGTCGAACAATCCCATTAGGGTTGAACCCTTTTATCCTTTCAACATATTTTAGGTTCAAGTTCTTGAAGTGAACTGCAAATTCGTCAATCTTGTTGATGTTTCTGCACATGAAGTCCCCGACTTTCCAGGGCAGAGGAATGAACTGTTTTTTTCTCTTGTCATGGAAAAAATGCAACTAGTGGTTGTATTGCCTTGTTATTTCTGTAACAAACATCTTGTCCATGATGTGGCATGGAAGGAAATAAGGATTTTCCTTGGAGCCAAAGATCATTATTACACTGTAATTTTCCTTTTGTTCAAGTGTCCCCTTCCTCTCCAAAAACTTGGCTTCCTAGCCAGACATTCGAGGAGCATCCTTTCCTAACAATAAATATTTGAAAACTGAGACAAATCCATTAAAAACCTCATAAAAACGATGGGAGGCCATGTGCCTCCACAAGGCCTGGTAGCATAATGTTATTGGGTTGAATTCATATTTTATCTTCTTTGACAGAGACAGTTTCGAAAATGAACGACAATGCACTATTGCAAAAATCAAGTAGGATGACATATCAATTTATTCGATTCTTTGAAACGTGATAGTTGGGAACATATTTCAATGGAAGTTATCTTTCACCAATCAAAAATCCATTGTTCATTGACTGTGAAGTACAAAATATAAATAACTATATGGGAAATGCTTGTCATGGATTCTTGTCCCATTATTCTTGTAAACAACCAAGCAATTTCCTGGAATGGATTTCTAAAGGAATTGATCTGCAACTTTGTGATATATTCAGGAACTGTTGTCAGGTTTTTGAGGAGATCGAGTAAGAGGTACAAACTGTTATCATGTTTTTCTAGGAACTGTTTGCAGTCATGTCCTCTGAAGGTCAATGTTGGCTCCGACAATCTTAACATCTTGCGGAAGACCTGAGGTGAAAAAGAAACAGGAGAATGGTCACATAGTGGAATAATTCTTTGGCTTGAAATATATTTTTCTCCACACCAAGAGACCACCTCCTTACACACAAAAACCTCAAGGACGTAGCCTTCACGAGTGATTCCATAGGTCCAAATCACTTTGTTCTGGGTAGAACGGGATGAATAGTAAGAGTATGCCCTAGACCACTGGAAGTTCTAGTCCTCACATCCAAACATATTCACCATATCTCCACAGAATTGTTGTCGAGATGCTGCCATAAGTTTACAAGAACATTGATTTTCTCCAGACAATGTTTGAAATGAAGAGTTGGAAGGGATAATATAGTCCTGCGCAAATCTTGGTCCAATGCATCTGGATGGGAGATCTCGAGACTTTCTCTCATTAATCACAATTTGGACAGTTATTGCATGATGTGGTGTTAGCATTAAAGACTAGTAGTTGCATACATAGAAGTGCGAACATGGTGAGTAAAACAATGAGAAATTAAGGATTGGAGATTTCCTAAAAAGGACAACACGATGACCCATGTTTGAGATTAACAATCAGAAGGGATAATAAAACTCTCTGGAGATATTGGTTTAATGCGTATTAATGGGACATATCCTCGAGTGTTTCACTCATTAATGACAATGTTGACGGTTCCTGCATGGTGAGTTGTTAGCATGAAAGGTTATTAATTGCATATTAAGAAAAAGGTACGAAGGTTGTGGGTATGGGAAATGGAAATTAAGAAGTGTCTAATTATCGAAAGCGGTTGGGCAAGCTTCAAAATAGGGTTACAAGGCACAACCATTGGAGGTGAGGGCCCAAGGGAAAATTGTATGTCTCAGAAAATTTTGAGTGCAAAATGCATAACACGGAAGATGACATGATGGGACAGTCCAGAGGGAAATTTGTATATCGCCGAAGTCTGGGTAATGTTTGCAGGACACCGAATAATGGAAGTGAAAATGTGATCCCACCTATCCGGGAACCCATGATCGAAAAAGTGGCTGAAGTATGGAATAGGGAAATAGATGGGTGGATTCGTTTTTCGCTAATATATTGAAACTTGTAATGTATAACCCATTGTGTGGCAATATATTTTCTGCATGTCTTTGGGCAGAAAAGAGAAAATAAGAGAAAATAAATTCTTTTAAATTCGAGGAGTTGAGATTCATTTAAATTTCACTGTCTCGTCAGTGCTTTTCTTTTTAATGACGGTCTATACAGTTGTTGCATGATGAACTTTTAGCATTAAACCTTGGTCTTTGCATACATTGAAAGAAGTGCAAAGGTGGCGGGCATAGTAAACAATGACTAAGGATTGGAGATTTCATGAACCCACCAACCTGAGGATCCGTGAAAGAGATTCCATGAAATGGGAAAGTATGGAAAGCGGTCAGATGGGCTTCAGAATTAGGGTGAAAATGGTTCCCAAGGAGATGAGACTTCCCGAGGGTCAAATTGTATGTCTTGGAACTTGAGTGCAAAATGTGTACCATGGAAGAGGAGATGATATGGGAGTCCGGCGGTCAATTTGTATATGGCAAAAGTGTGGGAGATCTCCTCAAGACTTTCGCTCATTAATGAAATGTTTAAGGTCCATGCATGATGAAGTGTTATCATTAAATCTTGCCAATTGCATATCAAGAGAGAAGTAAGAAGGTGGCAGGGACAGGGAACAACAATTAAGGAAGGTGAGGGCCTGAGGGTTGAATTGTATCTCTTGGGAGTGTTGACTGTAGATTAGGGCATGAAGGTGAATTCATGTTGACAAATTGTATATCGCGGAATTTCGGGTACTTTTTTCTAGTCTTAGAACATTGGAAACATAATGTTGAGCCCGCTAGTCCGGGAACCCGAAATTGAAAAAGTGTCTAATTATGGAACATGGAAACGATAGGACAGTCTCGATACATAGTAGATGTACCTCTTCATGGAGATACAACCAACTTGGGGCTAAGAATTGAAAGGAATGACGGGTGGTCGAGCTCCTGAGGGGGAATTCCAGCGGAAAAATTGTATATCGTGGAACTCTGAGCACTGTTTGCAAGTCATAGAAGATTCAAAACACAATTTTTAGGTCATCAATATGGGAACCCGAAATCGAAAAATGTCCAAGTATGGAATAGGGAAACAGTGGGTCGTAGTTGTTTTCGCTAATATATTGGAATTTGTAATATCTTTCCCATTACCTTCCAAGATCTTCTTTGCATGTTTCTGGACAGGGTCTATAGGAATGGTTAGTCCTTGAGGCTTTTGATTATTAATGACAATTCTTACGGTTGTTTCATGATGGAATTTTAGCATTAAACCTTTGTTGTTTCATATTTGAAAAGAAGTACGAAGATGGTTGGCACAGGAAACAGTGACTAGGAACTGGAGATTTTGTGAACCTACCAACCCGAGGATCCAAAATAGGGTGACAAGGTCTCCCCAGAAGACGTGAGGCCCCAATGGTCAAATTGTATCGCTCAGAACATTTGAATGCATAATGTGTAACATGGAAGCGGGGACAATGTCAGAGTCTGACAGTGGATTTGTATATGGCGGAGGTCTGGGTGCTATTTGTAGGTCACAAAACAATGGAAGTTAATTTAGAGGCGGGAATAATTAATGTGAATTGGGAAGGGTGCAATTGTGGTAGGGATGGAAGACAACCATAAATGGTTTGAAACTTTTTATGAATTCGGGTAAAGTGAAGCTTGTGAATTGGAGGAGCCCGCGGTAGAATTGTAAATCAAAGAATTTTTTTGGTGCAAGATGTATATCATGGAACAGGTGGAAAAATTTGGCTAAGTATGGAAAGGAACGATGGTCATAGACACAGATGATTTGAAACATTTGTGAACCCTGGTAGAGTGGAGCTTGTGACTTCGAGGAGTCCGCGATGGAATTGTAGATCAAGGAAGTTTTGAGTGCAAGATGTATATCATGAAACAAGAAGAAGCAAAGTTTGAAAGAGCCAACTCGACAACTGCTGCCATAAAATTGGCTAAGTATGCAAAGGAACAACGATTGATTGGATTCGTCATGTGAGGATATAGATGGAGATGAAAATTTGTTAGCCCGCCAACCGTGGAACCCACGATCATGGAAAGGTGACTAAGTATATAATCAGAAAGTGATAATAGACGAGAAGAAGAAAAGGGAAAAGTGGCTAAGTATCTCACAGAAAAACATCTATTGTTCGGTTATTAATGCTAATCTTTTCGAACCCCTCGTTAGTTTCCACTAGTAAAAGAATAAATTGCAGATCACAGAACAGGGGACATAAGTGTTGGATACCGCAAACCTGAGACCCAGTGGTTAGATAATTGGCTAAGTATTGAAAGAAACTGCGGTCAATCGAGCTAATGGTGTGAAGATATAGATAAATATGAGCATCTACAAATATGTGAATCCAAAAGGCCGTGATCATAGAGATGCGACTAAATATAGAACCAAAAAGGGATAATAGCAGGGGAGTAAATAGGGAAAATTTAAAGAGAAAGTGTTTATATTTATTCCAATAGTATTCGTATTAATATATATTAATAGATTATTTCTGGTCCAAATGTAAAGCATCTTCCACTTTGTAGGATGTTTTTTGGGTCACAAATCTCATTGAAACCCATAAGCAATAGAAAGAAAAATAAAAATAAAAATAAAAATATATATATATATATAGACACATATGACGCAACATTTTTTATTTGCACGTATATTATCAAATACAAGAAGTTGCAATATATGCAAAATAATGAACAGGAACATGACGTGAACATTTGAGTTGCCTTGTTGAAATAGAGTCATTAATTCATTCTATTTACGGGACCCCAAAGAATGAAAGCAGGATGGGTCCTCCCATTTCTTTCTTCAAGTATAGCGTGGGCACCACATAAGTTTGGCCTATGGCAAATTATTCTTCCATGTAAAATGTAAGGAGAAAATAGAGTAACCTTTAATTAAATCAAAGTGTTGGGTGGCAGAAAGAAAATCTTGTTGTCCATGTTTAACGACACAAAAAAGTACAAAATAAAATAAAAAACAATACCAGAGATTGGAAAACACCATACACAAAACCTCAAATATTCTATATTCAAATAAATTGGGTTACAAAATACAACTGAGATTATTTTCCATGATAACTGCAATAGGGCCTGTCGTCGACAAAAAAAAGAAAATATGTACAATAATGAAGTCTGTGGACAATCTTTTATAGATTTCAACTTGATCATCAAATGCTTGATTCATAAAAAACAACGAGTTGAATATAAATTTCGGGTCTTGGACTTCATTGGTGTTGCCAGCTAGATATGTCCTAGATTTTTTAAAATCTTGTCTCTTCTAGATATGGCATGCCTGCATTGGTTGGTTATTCAACATTCCATACTTTTCTAAGTGTTAATTTCCCTATATCGTCGAAAACTTGTGGTTTAAGGTGCCTTCCTTGTAATGTTTCTGGTCATTGACATCTGAGACAACTTAGAGATGTGATTTAGGCCCGATTCAAATATGAGGGAGTGGTTTTATGTGACATCATCTTTGGGGGAAACAAATCCTGTTAGCCAAAAAAGATGAGAAAAAAAAATTCAAGTATGTTGTGACTGCTATTCTCCCGATATTCAATCATTTGTTTGGTTGAAAATCCTGCCTGAAGATTTGTATGTTGAAATTCTTTGTTTTATTGCTGTAAATTGGAAGGGACGTCCAAGTTAGCTACAAAATATTCCTATGTTGAAGTACATAGTTTCTTCCAACACAACAAATTTGGCAAGTGTATCAAGTGTTGCAGACCACATCAGAATATATCTTTCTTCGTAGGGGTGGCAGACATCGTGGCCCACAAAATGTTCTGGAATATTTGGAAGTGATGTCCAATATTACTCCATGCCCGAATACACTCAGAAGGAAATTATAAAATCGGATACTCACGAATGTGAGAAACTGTATGCGCGTTTGAATCAACCTCATCAAAGAACTTAGTTGTAATTGAAAATCCAATATTACATTGTTTCGTCACTTGCAACTTAGAATATTCACACACCCAACCTAATGGATATGGATTTTTATGAGGTGTCCTCTTCAAACCCAAATACTTAACATTTTCTTCAGATATTAAATTAACTTGAGATACACTATCAAACAAAGTATCTACCTTTGTATGCTTGACTATAACCCTGATCCAGATTTTATGAGAAGAACAAAAAGAATACAGATTATTATCAAAAGCTGCTTAACACATAATAACAGATTTACAATAAAATGGGTTTCTATTCAATAAGGAAATAAGCTGAAACTGTAAAATGCAGTGGAAAACAAGATTTCTAGAATGGTGGCGGCTTATCTTTGAGAAGAGACGTGTTGGTTGCGCTCAATCACAAGAAGATGATTACAATGAGGATATGAAGACCTTTTTACAATAAAAAAGAATTTCTAAAACCCTAGACATCCAAAAACCTAATCGTAGGAAATGAAGCGCCCAAAGTCATGTGGGCCCCGTTTGGGTAAGTTAGTACATCAACTTCCCGAGGTCGTAACTTTTGCATACGATCTTCATTTTAGGAGCACGATAGCCCATTGGAAAGGTCTATCCAAGGACTAAAAATGTTTCCATCAGACTTGAATTTGTCTATAGTCTGACTGTGGTGATCCCTAAACACGTTGTTTAGGGCCTCAAAACAGACCCGAAAGTCAGGGACCCAAAAACAAGGAAAAACTGCCAAAATGAGCTAGTTGGAATAGGTAGGAGGCCACCGAAATCCATGTGGAACAATCCTCCCCCTTTAGGAATCAATGGTCTCCATTGCATTGAGTTGCCCCATGAGATGAGTAAATTTCTCCTGAATTTGGCCCTGGGTGAGCCACTTGCCTTGGTACAGGAGCTACCCTGCTTTGACAACTCGATAAAGCTGTATCCTTTGCTGGCAAGTGCCCTTAACATGTCTTTCAACAATATGATCACTGGATTTTTGTTGTATGCAGTCCAAGATGATTTCTATTATTGTCGGTTGTTCTGCTATCTCTCAGGTGTCCAATAATGGTGGAAAATAAGGTCAAAGGATATCCACGTTGAACAATGGGTGCAAGCCAAGGAAAGGAGGAATGTTGAGCTCAAAAGCATTGTCACCCACAACCTTGGTGATGGTGTACGACCCATAATGGAGGGGCAAAGCTTCTGATGGGTCTTGTAAGGAGTTCTTTATGCAAATGCAACCAAACTTTGTCACCCATTTGAAACTTATGTGGCACCCGATGTTGATCATGGTGCTGTTTGTACTTGTCATTGGACTTATGTAGGATATTTGGAACCTGTTGATGGATGTGTTGGATCTTCTCAATGAACAAAGTGGCTTTTCTAGCTTTAGTTGGAGCAGGATATGAGTCGTTTGAGGTGACCTCAAGGGGTAGTGAAACAACTATGGGACCCAATGGTTGGAATCCCAATGCCACCTTAAAGGGGCTATGGTCGGTTGAGATGTGCAGGGTTCAGTTGTAGCTATGCTAGAAATAGGGAAGACTCTCATCCCATGTGTGAGGGTGCTTGGAATTATACATGCACAAGATATGCACGATCATTTGATTTACGACCTTGGCTTGGCCTTATGTATAGGGGTGGAAGGCCATGGATTTGGTGAGCTTGGTGACTAGCAGTGACCAGAGGATCGACCAAAATGTGATGAGAAATTGACTATCCTGATCTAAGACAATCGTTTGTGGGATTAAAAAATGTACCCAAACTCATTAAAAGAAAATATTGGAAGTGGCCTCTGTTGTGATTCTCTTCTTGTAGGTGACCATAATCACCATCTTAGAAAAGTGATAAAAAACCAAAAAATCACAGTCATTTCCTTGCTTGGTGGATGGAAGGCCTGACATATAGTCCATTGAGATGGATTCCCATGGCCTGTCGGGAGTAGGCAGAGGGGTGTACATGCCCTATTTCTTAGTTGTTGGTTTGGCAATAACGTAATCAATGTAGGACCTGATATGCTTTCTTACCTCCTGTTAAAGTTTCAGCTAGTAGAAATGTTTCTTCAACATTTCCACTGTCTTTTCAACATTGAAGTGTCCTACCACCCGACTATAGTGGGATTCCCAGATTAGCTTCACTTGCTCACATGATGGAACGCAGATATGGCCCAGATGACACAACATCCCATCTTGAAGATGGAAATTAGCGACAACTTCATTTGTGCCCAACATTTGGTAGGTGGTGGCGAAGTTTGGGTCTGCCTCATAGAGTTGGGGCCATAAATAGGTTTCATTTATACAATAGTCTATCACTGTGGTGAGTGTCACGACTGGTGGTCTACTGAGGTAATCAACGACATGGTTTGTGCTTCTTGTTTTATACCTGATGTTGAGGTGGCATTGTTGCAACTATGTGGACCACTTCTGATGGTAGTCATTCTACAATTTACCTTGTGTCTGCATGAAATGTAGTGTCTTATGATCAATGTGGATGACTTTCTCCTTCCCAAAAATGTAATGTCTCCATTGGTGACAGACTTGCACAATGGATTACATTTCCTTGTCGTAAGTAGGGTACTTACAAACAACATCTAGTAGTGTCTCACTATGATAGGCCATGGAGTGGCCATGATAAGTGAGAAGAATGCCCACATCATAGTTTGAAGCATCTGTCTCAATATCAAAGGGTTGTTGCAGGTCCGGTAGTGAAAGTAATAGGGATGAGCACAAGCGCTGCTTCAAATCATCGAACGTTTGTTGTTGGGATTGGACCCAAAAAAAATTCTCCTTACCACCACCTCTGTTTACTTGGTTGAGGACCCATGCAATATGGGAAAACCCCAACACAAACCTGTGGTAGAAATTGGCAAGGGCCAAGAAGCTCCAAATCTCAGTGAGTATGGTTGGTGTTGGCCAGTCAAGGATGACTTGGATCTTGGTTGGATCCACTTGTACACCATGTTGATCAACGATGTATCCCATGTAATGGAACCCATCCATGCCGAAGGAGAATTTTTCCAAGTTGGCGTATAGCTTGTGCTACCACACGGTGTGCATAACCTGTTGAATATGTTTCAAGTGTTATTCCCAAGTATTGTTGTAAAGGAGAATGTCATCCAGATACACCACTACAAAACTATTGGTGAATGGTCACAAGATATCATCCATCATCCTCATGAAAGTGGCTGGAGAATTTTTCCAACCAAAGGGCATTACCAACCATTCAAAAAGATCTTCCTTTGACTTGAAGGTATTCTTCCATAAATCTATTTGTTCTATCCAGACCTGGTAGTAGCTAGACATCAGATCAATCTTACTGAAGTATTTGGACTTTGTGATATTATCAAGGAGTTCGTCGATTCAGGAAATAGGGTATCAGTTTCTGACTGTGATTTTATTTAGGGCCTAGTAATCAATGTAGAGTCTCCATGTTCCATATTTCTTCTGTACCATCACAATTAGGCTCCCACAAGGTGATGAATTGGGACGAATGTGCCCCTTGTGGAGTAGTTCTTAGATCTTCCACTTGATCTCCTCATTCTCTAATAGAGAGCTGAGGTAGACTATCCCATTGGGAAGTGGTTCTCTGGGGGTCATATTGATGGGGTGCTTGACCTGACAGTGCAGAGGTACCCAGGTAGGTGAGGAGAAGATATCTTAGTATTCTTCCACGACCTTATCCACTTGCTTATGTTGTGTGGAGAGGTCAATCACGAAGCCCCTAGATTTGGCTGCGATCTTTCACTCATTCTGAGAGCGAATCATGAAGAAGACAAACTTGCCCGTATGAGATATGACCTTTCGACATTACTTGGCATATATCAAAGAAATAAGACTAGTTGGGACTGCCTCGGGTATCATGTACAATTTCTTTCTCAAAGTAATAATAACACTGCAAGGTCTAGACTCATATACAACATGACATTTCAATAAATATGGTTGGACCAAAAGAACATGACAAACTTTGAGAGGGGAAACGTCACACAATGCCTCATCTTTGAAGGGCTTGATGCCATATAAAAAATGACATTGTTGGCTAATGCGTATGTCGCTTCCTTTGAGGAGCCATCCGATGGTGTAGGGTTGCGGTTGCGGTGTTGTCAGTAGGGCGAGTTGCTTGAAAACCTTTGCTAAGATGAGTTTCTTCTTGCTACCTCTATCAATGATGAAGTGCAATGGGGTACCATTCACCCACATCTATGAATAAAAAAGGCGCTCGCCTTCCTCTTTCTCTTTCGGTTCATCGGGTTGGAGCTTGGTGGTAGAAATGATAGAATTGGGTTCTATGTCAATGATCCATCTCCCCCTTTCTAGTTCTAACTCAGATTTATAACCCGCATCTGATTAATAGGCTTTCATCTCATCCACCAACGACTTCTTTGAGCGTAAATCAACATTTTTATGCCAGGGGCTCTTATGGAAGTCGCACCACTACCCGGTATCTTTTTTTTTTCTTTTTGTTGTCTTGCTTTGCTTGTAGCCTAGACTAGTTGTCCTGAGGTTGTCCATCTTTTCTATGTCCTTTTTTCTATGGGTTGGGGCTACCCTTTCATGTATTTTTTTGTGACGGGTTCTCAGGGCCAAATTTCTGCGTCTTTTGTTTGAGCTTCTGCTCAATTTTGACAACATATCGGTAGGTCGTGCCTAAGGATGAGATGTCCAAAAACTCCATTTAGGATTGTATGTATCTATGCAGACTTCCCTGATACTTGAGCACTAGATCTCTCTCAGAATATTTGATACCCAGCTTGGTGCGCAAGCTATGGAAGATATTTTTTAACTCGGGCACTACTTGGTCTCTTTCTTGCCCTAGTGTGGTCCATTTTGTGTACAGGTCATCATAAATTACAACATGGTAGTATTTTTCCTTAATAACATCCCTAAAGGACTCCTAGATGACCGTGACTATAAATAATGAGGGTTCCTTTGTTTCCTTTTTCTCATTGAATGTTTCCCACCAATATTTGACATGGGGAACGACTTTGAGGAGCACAAAAGTAATATTTTATCTATTCGAGAAGTTATGGACAAAGAAATACCATTCTAGAAGATTCAACCATTTGTATACAAAATCTACATCTATATGACCTTCAAATATAGGAATATCGAAGTTGATTTGTACCTTGAAGGGGGCAGTGCCTCTGTTTGAGGAGGATGTGTCACCTGTTGCTATCCGCCGAAGGATTTGTGCTAAACTATCCATCATCTCGTTCTTCTGTTGTGTGAGGGCTTCCTCAAGCAAAATTTTGAAGGGATCTCCTATCCCATCGTCTTTATTGTCTCATGCCATGAGAGGTCATTTGGGCATGTGATATCTTTTTTCCTCAAGAGAAACAAGCTCGACACCCAATTCTTTGTACCCTGACCTCATCGGGGACATGCATTAAGAATGACAAGGAGCAGACTGGTCTGATACCACTAATTCAGATTTTATGAGCATAATGAAATGAAGACATATTATTATCAAAATATGCTTAACACATAATAACATATATAGAGTAAATTTGTTTTCTATTCAATAAGGAAATAAGTTGAAACTGTAAAATGCAATGGAAAATAAGCTTGTTAGAATGGTGGCGACTTATTTCTGAGAAGAGATGTGATGACTGTGTTCATTCACAAGAAGACAATTACGATGAGGCTCTGAAAGCACTTTTACAATAAACAGGAATGTCAAAAACCATAGACATCCAAAAACCTAACCCTAGGAGATGAAGCGCCAAAATTCATGTGGGCCCCATTTGGGTAAGTTAGTACATGAACTTCTCAGCATTGTAACTTTTGCATACGATATTCGTTTTAGGCGCACGATAGCCCATTACAAAGGTCTATCCAAGGACTACATATGTTGCCATCAACCTTCAATTTGTCTACATTTTTACTATGGCGAGCCCTAAAAACGTTGTTTAGGGCCTCAAAACAATCATGGAAGTCATGGATCTGGAAACTAAGAAAAACTACCAAACTGGAAAACTGCCAAAATGTGCCAGTTGGAATACGTGGGAGGCCATCGACATCCATTTGGATCAAACCCTGACATGAAAAATATCACTTATTTTCTATTGATCAGTAACACTTTCCAATTTGGTGGATTGAACTGAAGAATCAGAATTGATAGTAGATATACCTTTTCTTCTTATGGCCATGATCTTAGATTCATCCCTGGAATCTTATCCTAGATCCTGTCAAGATGATGCAATCGTATTCTTATTTCCTTTATTCTTTAACATCTTTGATCATAATTCTGTATGCAGTTTCCAACACTATGATTCCTCATGTCACTTTTTCTTACAATGGGAACATGTAGGTCTTTCTTTAGCTTTCTTTACTGTAGCTGACTTCTTACCTTTCCATTTTCCTTTTGATTTTTTTTCAAACTTGTATGGCCTCTTATCTTCGATCCCATGCTTCCCCTTACTATTCTCCAGATGTGTATCTTGTACTGACACCTTATCAATGTTATAAGGTTTAAACATTAATATAATGTGTCAAAGATATGAGTTCATGACACCAATATACTTTAGAAGAGTTTCACAAGTGTACAATAGAATTCTTAAGGATAATTACTTCTTTTTGAATTCTTGTGTATATGATTGAATATTTTGGTGTTTACCTTGCCTTAGATGTTGTCATTCTATAATTGTCATTTGAGTATAAGTTAATGGATAAAAATATTTTCTTATAGCCTTAGTAAATTTATCCCAAGAGGAGATTACTTTACCCTTTTGAACAAGATCAACTTGTGTCTTACTCTCCCACCATATAAAGGATCTGCCACTTAGTCAAATAGAATCTAGTTGTATCTTTGCAACATCATCCATGATCTTTTGAACCCTGCAACATACCTCTATTTTCTTGATCCAGTTGTTCGATTTCTCAACATTCAATTCTCCATCATAGGTCAACAATTCGAACTTGACATCCAATTTTATTAAAGGAATATTATGATCGGGCTTCTTAGAGGGATTCTTTTTATGTGAAGAATGTTTACTTCCCTCAAAAGAACATGATGATGAGGATGATGGTGAGGAGGGTTCTGAAGGACCACCTTCATTACCTCCTCCTTCCTCTTTGACTGGTTCAACTTTCTCTGATGCACCTTCCTTTTTGGACTTCCCTCGAACCTCATACATTTCTTCCACCATGTATTTCATTAAAATAAAAGCATCGAAGAAATCATATTCATAGTTGTAAGGACCCAATTTTATTAGTGAACTCATTTCTCTTTAACGAGTAAAAATTATTAAATCAATCTTTGGATTGTAACTTGCAAGTTTTCCTTCTCCTTAATTTGATTTTGACCTTGTAAGAATTCACTTGCAAACACTTGTTAAACCTTTATCTGATACTAACTTGATCCGAAAAATCCTTAGATTCTTATTAATATTTAAAACATAATAACATCTACTTGATATTCAAAATAAAAATGATTGTTTGCAAATTACATGGGAACTACTTATCTGTCTAAATACACTTTAATGATCAACAACCTACAAATAACTTAGCGGAATTAGAACAAAAATATTAAAATCACATACACAAGTTTGATAATGAAGTTCACCCAATTTGGGCTACGTCTCAGGGCCTGCTTCCAATAGAGTATTAATGCTCAAATGCTTGTCTTCTACAATGATCGTGTTACATGTTGCTCAAAATCAAAAGAAAAGTATGCCATCAAATTCCTTGCGAAATTTCGATAAAATTGAGTATAAAGTTTATAAAATTCATTGTCGAAACTTCGTGGAATGATTTACAGTGCAACCTACAAGTCTAGTTACCCTTGAGCATGAACTTCAAGACACCATACTCTTCCATTGATGTCCTTGTCTGGGTCCATGTTCCCATTAAATAGGGTGTGGGCCCTAACCTTCTATATGTACACTTAGGTCAACATTAAATATTTGGTGGGTAGGTTCCATAATAAACCCGCACCCTTTGGCACAATGGTTAAGTGGTTAGGTTGCTATATAGTGGGTCGCAGGGTTGAACCCCATTGACCACACTATATATAGTGTTTTGTTGTAATGTATATACGACACTTATAATATAGTTCAAGAACATATTGTATATGGTATGTTGGTTATAGCCCACAAATGTATGGGATTGGTTACATAAGGTTCTAATAAACCATGGGTTAGGGGATTAGGCCCTCGACCCCTTTTTCTACCAACTATCACAATACACAAATTTATATATATATATATGGTGTTTCTTATGGTTAATGAACAATGCTATGGTATGGTGGTTAGGTCATTGGTTTGGTTGGCGGGAGACTCAGGTTAATCCTTTAGGCTCCAAAAAAATTATAAATGACCTTACCCATTAGTGACCAATGGGAGGTTGTCATGTGGCAGCCTCTCATTGGTCTATCTTTGCCACTTGTCAATCTAGGACTGGTCCATGTAACCTTTATGATTTTCCATGTCACATGCCCAATCAACATACACTATGCCACATGGCACCTTAGGGTGTTTCCACGTTAGCACCACATGGTATGTATAGTCATGCCACATGTCACCCTTGCAGTGGTGACACGTGTCACCTTAACCCTGTTGACTTTTGACTTTTTCCATGTTTTGATCCAAAAATTTACCATCCATAACTTTTGCATACGAACTCCATTTGAGGCGATTTTTATGCAATTGGAAAGCTATCGCTGAGATTTACGCATTGATGGATTTTTCGAGAGCATTTGAGATGATCGAATTTCAAGCATTTTTCAACCTTTTTGGACCTCTGTGAGCATTCCATATCCTCATGGACCTCTATGATCATTTTGGATCCTCCTTGATCATGCAACTTCAATAGTATAATGTGCCATGGAGTATGTGTGAGCATACAAACCTAGGGATCATTGCCAACAAAATTGAATCAAAGGATTGTTGGCATGGCAGATCTCAGAAAAAAATATTTTTAGATGATTAGAAACAAAAATTGATTGGTTTTCAATTTTAAAATCCATATTTATCATAAATATGCATGTTTTTCAGTTGTATGTGGCTGCTACTATTGTTTCAAGATAATATCCACGCATTATTACTTTGGGATTGTAGATTGAGGGAGGGAAGAAAATGTATTCTTGGTATTTTATTTTATTTCAATGTTTATTCTTACATTTTTTGCTTGTACTAGTAGCCTCTTTACCCAAAATCATGATGGACATAAACCAAAGGTTCTTTGGAAATAACTATAATACATGGAGGAAACATATGTTTTCCATATTTAAGTATAGGTTCTTGGCTACTATCATCCTAGGTAATAATACCTAACCACAAGCTGCAATAAGAGACCAATGAGCATTTAGTGAGAGTGACATGGAAGCAATAATCCTACTTATGTTGTCTATGATAGATGAAATGTTTCTTGAGGTGAAGATAGGGAAGACTTCAGTAGATATTTTGAATCATTTGAAATAATTACATGAGAATTTGGACAAGGTCAGATCTTGAAGAATATGTCAATTTTTATTACAATGGATGAGAGTGCCTCACTATAGGATCACTTACTCAAGATCAAATATATAGGAGAAAAATTGCCCACCCTTGGTTGGAAGATGGAAGAAGAGGACATGGTGATAATCAAAAGGAAAATATTACCACATGATTAAAAGAACTTTATTGGGACCCTAAACATTTCTTGTACAAATGTTGACTTAAAGTTTGATGAGCTATGTAATACACCCTTACAAAAGGATAGATGGAAGAAAAAAATTATTAGCAGTAGTGAGATAAATAGTTTATAGCAAGTCTCTGTAACTAGTGTCAATGGAAAAGGAAAATGGACAAATAATAAATGTCAAGGGAGTGGTGAAGATGCAACTAGGAGGTATAAAAAAATCACATGTCACTACTATCGTAAGGTGATACATATGAAGAAACACTGCAAAAAGAGGTTGGGTGATAAAAAACCAACCAAGGAGGGAATCAACAAAAGGCTTATATTGTAGAGCATACATATGAGAAGGAATCAACCTTTTATGCATTCATGGTGAAGTGACACATATATCAACTAATATCATTAGCTTGATACATTGGTTCTAGTGCATCATGACACTTAATCAATAGGTAGTATATTGCTTGTTACTCCAATGATTTAGTGATATTATGTGGTGGGGAAGAGTACATATTATTTGTAAAAGGGAATATGAAAATTTACTTTAGAGAGAAAAGGCTAATTTTCCTCAATCTGTACTATATTCCAGACATGGAGCTTAATATGATATCATTTGGTCAAATTATGAGACATTTACCTTAGCTAGATATCATCTTTATAAATAAAAAATGATACATATTTGACAAAAAGACCAAAAAACCTATTTCTCTTTTTGTGGAGGATCATGGACTATTCATATTGGTTAATATTGGATAGGTAAGGGAGCATGCATTGGCATCCAAGAGTGCATCAGACATTAGTACACTTTGGCATTAGTGGTATGGGAATATTAACTTGACTTTCCTCTCTTAGTTAGCTCAAGATAATTTGCTATATGGACTTATTGATACCCAATGATAGACTTAGGGTGTATGAAAAGATTTCTAGGCAAGGAAGAAACATTGAGCACCATTTGATGAAGGAAAAGAATGGAGAACATGATGAGTCTTTCAGCTTCTTCATATAGATATTTGTGGACAAATTAATATGAAATCAGCCGCTGGTGCCAAGAATTTACTTTTTTTTGTTGATGACTATAGTAGGAAAATGTGGGTGTACTTTCTAAAATTCAAATATGAAGTGTTTAATGAATTTTTGAAAAGTTCAAAGCAATAGTAGAAAAAGAGTTGGGTTATCACATTACCACTCTTAGGTATGAAAACTATTGTGAATTAAATTTAAAATAAATCAATAAATTTTGTGCTAAACATGGAATATAAATATAGTTCACCAAACCCTACGCTCTATAACAAAATGGGGTGGTTGAGAGGAAAAATTGTACTATCATAGAGATGGACAAATGTATGATGGAAAACATGGGTGTTCTCAATAGGTTTTGGTTTAAGGAGGTATTCAATATAGTCTACCTATGAATAGATATCCAATGGTGGTGGTGAATAATAAGACCCCAAATGAAGCATGGTATAGGAGGAAGACCATAGTTATTCATGTTAAGATATTTGGTTCTACTACTTTGTCCTAGATTCTAGATGAGAAGAGAACCGAGTTAGACCCTAAGAGAAAGAAACCAATGATCACAGGGTACAAAAATAGTCATAGAGACTATATAGGGTAAAATCATGAATATGGGTAACACTTCCGTGACAATAGGGTCTCAAAAATTCCTAGCAGCAATTTTTTGGCCGAAAAAATGTTGCAAGGAATTTTTTCGGCCGAAAATTTGCACGTCAAATTGAACGGCACCCTCGAAATCCGTGCGCAATGTTTTTTTGGATGAATTATTTTCCTGTGGTAAGAATATTTCGGCCGAAAGACTTTTCGGCCGAAACGTTTATATTTAGGGGATTCTGTTAAAATCTAGGTTTTGGCTGAAAGATTATTTCGGCCGAAAACATGAAATTGGGACTGAAAACAAAAACCAGAGAATTTCCCCAAGCTTACCTGAACTTCGAAGGTTGCGAACTTCTACAAATGATGAGAATTTGGTTTCAAAAATGACACTAGCATTTCCAAAATTGAATCTACTTTCAATTCCTATAATTTGTTTTCCTTTTCTTTATTTTTATCTAATTTTATTTATTTTTTTTAAAACATCACTGCATAATATTTTCAGCAGACATTATGATTCAGTGAAATGAAATATCGATATCTCTAAACATATACATTGAAAAAATTAGAAAAAAATATATTCATAATCCTTACACTGTTCTCTTCAAAAGGGTATATTTAGATTTTAGTTTTAAGTAAAAATTAAGATAGATACAAGGTGTAGAAAAACATGTGTTTACAATATGCAACGTTTTTAGCTTCGTCAACTTCAAAAAATTCTAGAAATTATAATATTCATCCGTTAGATTCAAAATTATAGTCATAATAAAATAGAGTCTCTGTAGATTGTTGTAGTATATTTCGTTTCTTAAAAACATAAGTTAAATAATAGATACATTGTTGTAGAAAAAAGTTACTCATTATCATTCCTTTCATGTTTAAGGAACATACTGTTAAACAACTGTCAAATTGACATATCAAATTGTGATAAAAAAAAATTGAAAAATAGTCATTGGAAAGATAACAAAATTCTTCACAATTTTTTTTTTACTGTAAAGTGAAATTCTAAATAAAAAAAAAATACTTTTGTATGCCAGAAGTTGAAGAACTTGTAAAAATACAGTTTTTTTTCTCATAAAACAAGCAAAAGTGTAACCCATCTTCATGATTTTACCCATTGGTTGATGTTGACACTAATCAATTGATATTCAATAGAGATGTCATAGTTGATGAGGAAATTGGGCCTTTCCAAACTTATTTCAACATCAAAATCATAGAACAATAGCTTATTTTAGCTAAGGATTTAGGTCTCAAGCTTATGGAAACTCCACCTGAAAGGGAGGGAGATTTTGAGCATGTGGATTTTCCAATATATAATTTTTATTATACCAATACAAATACATGTATCCCAAATCATTGTGATAGCATTGATGGGGAACATCCCAAGAAGATACCAAATTTGTGGCACAACACCATTGGAGATGTTTAGGTAGGTGAAATGATCAAGGGATGATCATCGAGAGGGAAGAGAAAAAAAAATCAAATATGGTTATCTTTTCTCTTATATCCAATGTTAAGGAGCTATATGAGATACATATGTTTGAGGATGCAAAAGGGAGACTTGAATGGGAGAAGGCTAGGGAAGTAACCCATTAACTACAAATGGTTGTACAAGCTCAAGTGTAAGTAATATGGTACACTTTGAAAGTACAAGGTATGTTTGGTGACAAAAGGGTTCTCTCACTGAGAGAAAATTGACTATGAGGAGACCTTTTATCCTACAAAACATATGAACACCATATGATTAGTTCTTTCCATGGAAGCATAGTTTAGATGAAAGGTCTATGAGGTGGACTTTGAGTTCCTTCATTAATGGAGATTTGGAGGAAGAGCTCTACATGTATCAACCATAGGGGTTTCATGTTCCAAGGAAGGAGCATCTTAATTGTATGCTAAAACGAGGCTCTATATGTCTTGAAATTAGCACCATAAACATGGAAATTAATATCGATAGGTTCTTGGATTAATATGGGTTCCAACAGATTCCTTTAGATTCCACTCTATACATCAAAAGCATTCATTTTGACATAATTCTAATGGTCATTTATGTAGATGAAATAATTATTATAGGTAGTCAGGAAAGTGTAATTGACCATATCAAATATAATATAATTAAATATTTTGACATGATTTATATAAGCCTCCTACATTACTATCTAGATGTAGAAGTTTAGCAAATATGAAGCATCATGTTTGTCTCACAAACAAAATATGATAAGAGTTTGCTTGACATGTTCAAAATGAAATATTGAAAAATATCATCTACACCTATGGAGAAAGGGTTGAATCTTTTATCCACAACCAAATCTAATGTAGTTGATGGGTCATCCTACAAGAAACTAGTGACAATCTTCATATATATTGTAGACACTAGACTTGATTTGAGTTACCCTATGAGATTTATTTCTAGATTCATGATAGAACTGAAGGTACAACATTGGATTACAATGAAGAGAGTGTTGAAATATTTGAAAGGGTCACTTGAATTTACCATTTTGTATTGAGTAATAAAAGACCCTAGGTTGTGTGGGTATATAGATTCAGATTGGGTAGGTTGTGTGGATGATATAAAATAAACTTTTAGATATGTATTCATCCTTTCCATGGATGTGATCACATGGACTATAAATAAGAAACATGCAGTGGCCATTTCATTGATATATGGAAAATATTGAGGAGTAGTGAAAGGAGTGTAAGAGACAGTTTGGCTCAGAAAGATGACTTTAGACTTGAAGATGAAACATACATAAGAAACACCATTTTTCCGTGCAAATCAAGGGGTGCTCAAAATAACAAATAATATAATCTTCTAGAGCATACTAAGAATGTTGATATACATTTCCAATTGATCAAATAGATTATAGAGGATGGATATATTGAACTACGGTACTATCCCATAGACGACCAAATTGTAGACATTTTCACTAGGTCTTTGGGAATTGAAAAATACGTAAAATTTCAAGATAAGTTTGGTGTAGTTAGTAGATTGACCATTAGGGAGGGTGTTAAAGTAAATGTTAGACTCTAATGGTCAATTATATATTAGACATGGGCATTAATAAAGTCACTTTGACTTTAGATTATTTTATGATTTTATGTTTTATTTCACATTAGTGTGTTCCTCATTCCTTCCCATATTCATAAAGTGGGTTGACTCGACTAGCTTGTAACCCTTTATAAGAAATCTTTCAATTTTTCATTATGTATGCAATTTTGGTTTTCTTTGTGTTTGTGTTACCATTATATTTTTTCATGAAATGAATGTTATTATTTATGATAAGTAGTTTAATTATTTGTTTTTCATTTAGATCAAGAAGGATAAATTATTATAATATATATTTTATGATAATAGATTATATTTCTAAGTAATGTTTTGGTTTATATGATTTTAGATTCAATTTCCCGCATTATTTAAAAACAAGATCTCTTGTATTACAATATTTTCTCTTCAAATTTTCTAATTAAAAAACCATTAATTGTACTAAATATTACATTAGATCCTTTTCTTCTCAAAATGATTAACTATTAAAACTCAACTTGTATAAAAAAATACTCTCACTTGAATTTTTGTGTAAAATGAATAATATAATGACCAACCTTTGGCATGATAAAGAGTGAAATTTCTATAAAAACCATGAGGGAAGCCTCTAACAAGTCCTTAAAATCTTACAGGAAAATAAAATAAAATATCTAATGTATATATATATATATATATATA
>JZKD02S1906074.1:307669-319072 GCA_000966675.3 Picea glauca | reverse complement strand
GAGAGAGAGAGAGAGAGAGAGAAGATTTTATACCTTTCCAAAGTCAATCTAAAATTTTCTATAGGTAAACTCTAACTCGTAAAGCTAAGAAACTTTGAGGGAATGGAATTCATACGTTATGAATTTTGATGAATCCTCGAATTTCATGGACAACTGTCAAACCCTTATTAAAAAGGAAAAGCTTTTTATTTTAGAGGAAAAAAAGTTTGTGGTTACATGACTTGCAAAGGGGAAAGCTAATGACATCGAAGGTTGTCAAGATGAAATCCCAAATTTGAAGGACATATCCTTATCCATCACAATCATTATCTCTTTAATCTAGAAATCAAGAAGGGTTTCCTTAAACCATGGAATCGAAGGAGATAATGAAGGGTTTCCTTAAACAACCCCTCTAATTTTAGGACCATTATGATAAGCACTCTTCTAGCCAAGTTATATGGAATTATTTTGGAAAAGAAAACTAGTATATGGTTAGAAGGTTAGGAAAAAAGGGCTAAAGGCTAGGCCAATTTTAGAATCTATTTTATTCCACATTGTGGACCACCCAGTTATTCTTAGGATCATCATAGAGAAATGTCACAATAATCAAACCAATCTCCTTTTTTTCTTTGTCGAATTTAGGAAAGTGTTTGACATTATGCCTAGAATTAACCTTTGGAATATATTAGAAGAGGTAAATGTTCCCTTTGAGTTGAGAGTTGTTGTGATAAGGTTGTATTAGAATGTTACTGCTAAGTTTAGGAACACTACAGGTTGGTCAGAAGAGAGTAATTGTAATATTGGATTTAAGCAAGGATGTCCCATATCCTGTAACATTCTTGGCATTTATATTGACAATTTAGAGGCATGTTTCGAAGAAAAGGTTTTGTTGTCACTAATTTAGCTAGAATAGTCATCATCCTTCTTATTTATGTTGATGAGTTTGTCCTTATGGTGATATATCCCTACCCAAAGATCCTTCTTATTTAGATTCAGATTGGGTAGGTTGTGTGGATGTGATGGAAGCACGATGGTACCATATTAAATGGGACCTATTGGATGGTACATGTTGAGTTTTCCTCGATGCCACCGGTATATGGGTCATGGGTCTGTCAGGTGCTGGATTTGTTCTGATGACCGTTTATATATATTTTTTATTTTATGTTTCCCCACCCTCATTGGGAATTTGTGGGGTGCCACGTGGCACCTCCTTATTCGTTGAGCCTTCCCAGTCACTACTGCCACCTGTCTCCCTATTAGGATGCCACGTGGTGGCCTCTGTGTGGTGCCATGTGGCGTCACCTGGGGATTCCATGTGGCACTCGCCAATTGGCCCAAGTGGCCTCCAAAAACGCCCAATCAATGTTCCACGTGGCATCCTGTCATGATGACATGTGTCATGTTGATGTCACTTTGTGTGAATGATGATGACGTCAACTATAAAGATGATGACTTCAATGTTGACTTTTGACTGGGTTGATTACAACTTTGACTGGCCATATCTTCTTCATTTTGACTTTGTTTGAGGTGGTGTTTGCGTCATTGGAAAGCTTGTGATGAGCACTTCAACTTGACACTATTTTTTCTAATATTTGAGGAATTTGAATTTTTTCCCTTTTAGATCCTCCTAGATCATTCCTCCCCATTAAGAATATTTTGGGCCTCCAAAATCCTCATCAATAAACATGAAGGTGAGGGAATTGCTTCCTCACTTTCTCTTTCTCGATACACCATGATTTACTTGGATGTTTTCCCTTAAGGCCCACTCGAATATATTCAACATCACCTTTGCGTGAAGTCCTCGTCCTTCTATCCAGGATGATATCTTTCTTTAACTTGTTCAAGTACTCAAGAGTAAACTCATCCACTGAAGTTACTAAAACACTGTCTCTTTGATCCATGATCATTGGAGGCTCATAAAGTTTCATTTTCTCTACATTCTCAACTGAGTATATATGCATGTACAGTGGTAGATCGAGGTAAAAGGAATTTCTGGCAATTTTATCCAAGATGGTGAAGGGTCCATATATAATAGGCTTAAGTTATTTCCTTCTCCCTTCAACCTTTCCTTGCTAATGTAGAGCCAAACTTGATATCCCACTTGAAACTCGTGATCCACTCTGTGCTTGTCATGGAAATCTTTGTATTGTGCCTGACTATTTTCCAATTGTTCTCGGACTGTTTGGTGTACCTGCTGAATCCTATGAATGAACTTGTGGGCTCTATCTTCATCTCTTTTTTCATTTGATTCGACATCCTTCCCAAATTTCAAATCCAATGGAGCCTTAGGAAAATACCTAAAACATGTCTTGAATGGTGAACTTAGCATGGAAGAGTTCAAGGCTCGGTTGCATGCTTGATGAACATATTGTATCTGATCATCCCACAAATTGGGATGTTTGTTGGAGTAGCCTCGAAGAAAATGAACCATTTTTTTTATAACAACCTATGTCTAGCCGTCAGTCTGTGGATGGAAAGAAGTACTTCTCTTTAGCTTGGTGTTCATCATTCTCCACAATCTTGTCCAAAACTCTCTAAGGAATTGAGTGTCAATCCGAGATAATGGATGTGGGAAGTCCAAAGTGGACCCATACATAAGGAAAGAAAAGATGAGTAGTTTTCTCAATGGTGATATGCATTTTACATGGAATCAAGACATACATCTTGTTAAACCTATCCACTACTACATGAAAGTAGCCATGACCCATTTTTGACATAGGAAATTCCCTTACAAAATCCAAGGAGATACTCTTCCAAGGATGAGAAGGAACATGGAGTGGTGTGTACAACCCCAATTTTCTATTAGCGGGCTTAAAAATGCACAACACACGCCCATTTACAATCATGGTTACAATTACATGCATTCGAGGCAAACATAACCTTAGAAAATACATTGCAATCCTCTCTACCCCAAAATTCCCAAATACAAGAGAAGGGCAAGCTTCTCCAATTACATGCATTTTCACAATGGTAGGAATACAAGGTTTGCGCAAATGGTAAAACAATTTTTCTTGCAACGAAAATATTTTCACCTACAAGCCATGGATTAGCCTCTCAAATACATATTTGAAGACTTCATCAAAATTATATTTTTAACATAGCTAACATGAGTATTGTTCAAAACAATAGATGAAAAACTAGGAGGTATAAAAAGTATATATTCTCTCATGGAAACTGCATTGGTGTTGATTGCAACCTTGAATGGTTGTTGAAGTTCCGGTAGAGATAGTGTTGGTGCGGGGTTGATCTTTTCTCCCAAAGTGTCAAAGGGCCTTTTCTGTCTACCTCCACACTGAAATGCCTATCTCATCTCAAAAATTTCATGTTTATGTAAAGGATTAAGAGCATCGAGGTAATTAGAATTATTAGGTTCTTTGGTTTTTACAATTGTAAGCACAATGTTATTACAAGTATATCTCTCTTCATTTGACCTACACTAATAATTGATGGGTTAGCCTCCATGCTATGAGATCTAACAATATACTCTACTCCATCTTTCATGAGACGGTACTTGTTCTCTTTTTGGAAGAAGGTAGTTTTTCTATCATAAAGATAAGGGCTCCCTAGTAAAATATCACATATATCTAAAGGAAACACATCCAAATAAACTTCATCTACCAACTTATAAGAAATGAAAAACTTCAATCTACACTGATTGGTAACCTGAAGTTTTTCATTATCATGTTCCCAACCAAGAGGGTAAGGTTTATGGTGAGGTGTTGTGGTTAATCCCAATTTCTCTACAATCTCTTCAGATATCAATTTAACTTATGAGCATGGATCAAATAAATTTTCTACTTTTGTGTGTTTTGTCACTACTCTTATGTGGAATAATTCACTTCTTTTTTCATCATTTTCAAGAGATGGAATTCTAGAACTTGAACTAGTATGCAAGGAAAATTTACCTTGTAATCCAACTATTGTGATTTTCTCTTCATCGCTTGAATCAAAACCAAGGTCTTGTTGCACGATAGCAATAGTTTTCTACTTTCTTTGGCCACCAAATCAATTCGGCATTGACTCTGGATGCAACTTCCAACAATGATCATCATCGTGCCCATATTTCTAGCAATGAGTGCAAGATTCTTTTTATCCCTCTCTCTTTTTTGTAGTTGTCCTCTTATCCTTTCCTTTGTATTTCCTTTTGAAATGGTCTTCTGAATTCTTTTGATCTTCCTATACATTCTTTCCCCTTCTTTCAAGCTGAGTTTCTTGCACACATACCTCATCTAAGTTTGTGGGGTTAAACAATAATAATGGACGTCGAATGTAACTATGAAGCGCACCAATATACTTCATCAAAGATTCATGAGAATCTAAAGGAATATTTAATGCAAGTGCGTGTTTCCTAAATTCCTCTGTGAAACTCTAAACACTCTGACCTTTACCCTGTCTTAGATTTTTCCATTCTATCATGGATTTTTTAACATAAACCAGTGGATAAATTTATTTTTCAACACAGACATAAATTTAGACCATAAAGAAAGCAGTTTACCATTATGGTTTCTACCTTTCTAAAGTTTTCTCTCCCAGCATACAAGTTTTGTGCCTTCCAGTCGAAGATAATCCAACTAGATCTTCACCTCTTCCTCTTTGATCTACTGTACATGGTAGTAAAATTAATTGTGTATGATCCAATTATTAAGCTTGTCTGCATTATCTTCTCCATTAAACATGGGAAAATTAAGTTTCACATCTAGTTTCAACAATGGCTTTTTATAAGTACTTGGATGAAAACTAGAATTATGAGAATGTGAAGAATGATGAGAATTAGAGGATGAAGAAGAGATTGAAATTGAATATGGTGATAGAGTATTAGGAGGATCTCCTCCAATTCCATGGTTCACTGAAGCATTATACTCTCCTTTAGCTTTCTTCTTCTTCTCCTTTTTTTCCACTCTCTTTTCATAATCTTCATACATTTTTTCTACCACGTATGACATCCGGTAGAAGATATTTTGAAATTTATGCTCATGCTCGAAACACCTCTCTTCATCATCCATTTTACTTCCTTTAGATGCCCATCCAATCTTTGGGTTGAAAGTCTTAAGTTTTCCTTCACCTACTTTGAGCTTGGCCCTAGTAAGCATTCACACTTGCAATTCAAGTCAAAGAAGATTGCTCTAATACCAACATGATCCGAGAAATTTTCATCGATGAATTATTAAAAGAATTGCATTAAAGAGTGTAAATGAAATCTTATGTGAAATATCATTAAAGAGGACATAATCATGGAGAAAAGATGAGAAGATGAGCAAGAACACAAGACATGATAATGGAGTTCTTACCAAGAATGGACTACATCTTCGGGATTGCTTTGAAGTGGAGATGATTTTATATTATCTCAGCAATAAATTGGCATTAATACATGGCTTTACCTCAAACTAAAAATGACCTATAGATCTGTTTCTCGGATGCAAAATTCAACTACATCAATGGATTCATGGTGAGAAATTGTGTAGGAATGACTATCAAATAATGAAATTATGACACTGCTTATACCAGGTCCCTCCTTGGCTCCTCACCTCATAATGCATGCCATTGCAATACGTAATTAATCATGTACCTACATAGAAAATCAGTCCCTATATAGATTTGGGCATGGACCCCTGAGCTCTAGAAAAGGTTGAGTTTAAATGGGAAAATGTGGATGGACTAAAAAATACATCCGTTTGGATGGTTGGTAGTCAGATGTAATATTTGGCATGTGGTTGTGGGGAGATCTAGGGGTCAATCCCCACATATCTCTCACTTAACACTTTATTACCCCAACACATATTTCCATCGGCTATACCATTACGATATATTACTATATGGTTGTTCTCATTTTAATCATCGGTTAAATTAAAACTCTATGCCAATCGTCAGATGTGATGGAAGCATGGTCCTACCATATTAAATGGGACCTGTTGGATGGTACACGTTAGGATTTCATGGATTCTTCTGGTATATGAGTTGTCGATCGATCCAGTGTCGGATCTGGTGTTGGCCAACTCACCGATCGTTTATATATATTTTTTATTTTTCATTTCCCTTCCCTCAATGGGAATTTGTAGGGTGCCATGTGGTGCCCACTAATTGGGCCACATTGTTCCCCCTTATTCAATAAGCCTTCTGAGTCACCACTACCACCCGTTTCCCTGTAAGGATGCCACGTGGTGGTCTCTGGGTGGTGCCACATGGAATCATCTGGGGTGCCATGTGGCACTCGCCAATTGGCCCAAGTGGCCACCAAAAATGCCCAATCAACATGCCACATAGTAGCATGTCATGCTGCCATATGTCATGTTGAAATCACTCTATATTGATGATGATGATGTCAACTCTATGGATGATGACATTAATGTTGAATTTTGACTAGGTTGATCGCAACTTTGACTGGCCATATCTTCTTTGTTCTGACTCTGTTTCAGGTGTCGTTTGCACCATTGGAAAGCTTGCGACACGTACTTCGACTTGACGTTGTTTTTGTTGAGATGTGAGGACATTGATTTTTTCCATTTTAGATCCCCCTAGATCAATATCGATTCGAATACTAATCTCAAGGAAGGGTCGACCAATTCTTCTTCAAGATTCCCATTAATGATCCAAATACAAATAAACTTGAGGAAGCGTTAGCCAACCCCTTGGTCTCCCTCTCAACATTAATACTAATATTGATGAATGGTTATCCAAATCTTCTTTAAGAACCCACCAATAAGAATACTAATCTTCATGAAGTCTGGACCAACCCTTCCCTAGGCATCTCCATGACATGAATATTAATATCAAGGATGATTTGGTTAATCCTTTTTCAAGATCCTTTTTATGAGAATATTAAGCTTAAGGAAAGGTTGACCAAGAGTTCCCTAGTATCATCCTTGAAGCGGATCTTATGCTCAAGGAAGGGTTAGCCAACCCTTCCTTAGGCTCACCCTCAACTCAATTACTAATATTTAGGAAGGGTCAGTAAACCCTTTGTCGGGCCCCTCAATATGAGAATACTAAGCTTAAGGAATGGTTAGGTAACCCTTTGTTGGGATCCATATTAATAGAAATACTATGGTGTGCAAATTGTATTACAGAAAGAAAACTTGAAGTAGCAAGTAACACAATAGTATTTATGGCTAGGAAATCTTATACACAAGTGGCACTAATGACTGAACTCTTGTTATTGATTTGTAATTAACTCACAACAAGGAATGTTGTTTAATATTCTGAATTCCATGTTTGAGCTCACTAGATTTTCATTTTGACACTATACTCATATGCAATATGGTTTTCAATGAAATATTGGATTAGTTGATAGAATTCAGGTGACCAATACTCTACTTAGACATATCCAAAATTATCCCATAAATCCTAAACCCAAGAATTAGTCTAGGATTTAAAACTATTGGGTTCCAACCATCTACTAACTTTATTTTAATCAACTCGGTTTCCTCCCTCTCATTTTGTTCACTCTATCCTTCAGATGGAATAGTTTATGATGGAATCCTCCACATAGAAACTGAGGAAATGCCTCATAAGTTCCATTTGTCCCACCATTTACAAATCTTGAAAAATAGACAAATTATTATGAACCTATGAGTTTGTGTATGAATGTTGAACTAAATAATGTTTTTCGAATAAGATTTCCATATTTTGGTTATTGAGATTACAATTATGAAAGTTCATAGATAGATGGAAAAGATAAATAGTCGAGTGTGTAATATCAAATCAAACATATCCTTGTTCCATTCAAAAATATGATTTAATCTCATCTCATAGAATACCTCCAACACTTAGATATCATGAGGAATGAAGTTGTATTACAAAGGGAAGTCGATGACAAAAATGGATTCTCTTATCTCAAGTGTTGGTGTGGTGCTTAATGGAAAAGCTAATTATCCAGAATGGTCAAGAAATATTGAGAATAATCTGACCTTCAATGATCTTTCACTACAAGGAAAATACCCTCTAGTGGAGGTTTTTGTTGACGCCCCTATAAAAATAGCCCAAAAATCCATTTATAGTAGATGATACTAGCGGAGGCGAGCGAGCGGAGGGTTTAGCAAATGTTTTTACATCAATACTTTTATAAGTACATAACGCACTAGTGCATTTTATACAACAGTCGGATTGGTGCCCTCAAAACTAGCAAACCGTAGCAGGGTTATTTCAAATAAAGAAAAATATTATCTGGTGCGCTACGAAAATAATGACACACCCGAAAATAATGATGCACTGTAATAAAGTTCTTTAAAAATGATCTGGTGCGCAACATAACACTAAAAGAACTAGTGCATTATTAGTAGAGTGCACCATTATATGGTTAAATAAAAACCATTTACACACCAATGTAGGATTGTGTCAAAAAATATATTCCAGTGCACTCCATTGTATCACGCACACCAGTGCTCCAATATGGAGCACCATGTTAGGGTTAATCTCCAAATTTACATGGTGCTCTATGTAAAATCGATCACACTGGGGTGTCTATTATTATACCACATCATGTCATGCTTAAACAAAAAATTTCTCTCATCCTAAGAAGAATCCTGATTTCAAAAATATTGAACATTAGTACATCGATGATATTAGTAAGAACAATGCAATAATTTGTTTATTCAAATTACATTATACCAAACAATTATTACCATCATTGACCCAACATTGTGAATGGAAGATGGAATGTCCCAATAGGTAGGGTAAAGCGGCTTTCCATTTTCATCTACCAACTGCTTATGGTATTTTTCTCCTGATAAGACCTTTCGATGTTTTTGAACCAATACTGGAATATTTTTTGCATTTGAAGTTGATTCTGAATTAGGATCCTACAAATTTGGATACCTTTTTATTCAGATTGACATGGATAAAAGAAATTCAATGGGATAATCAAAACATAAATAAAATAAGTTAATCTTACTAGAGATGGAAAGGGATAACTCCGCAATGGACTTTGAGCCATATGGAATGGTATGGAATTTGAAGAATTGAACATTTGATCATATAATAAGGTTATCTCCTTGAATTTCATAAAAAATAGCAGTAAATTTTCTTGTACATATCTAAAATAATTTTTTAGGACCATACCACAATCTAAGTTTGAATATAGTTTTGAAAACATTTTTCAAGAATAAGGCAACATAAAACATAAAATGTATACCAAAGTATTCTAAGTCATGTGAATTCATCCTAAAAGATAATTTGAGATGAATATACTATTTTATGTGCAAATAAAAGTTCAAATAACTTTCAAATCATCCCGTCGTGCTTATAAACCACAAACCCACTGGTGCACATATTAATAATAAGCACCAATGTGTTGACAAATTAACCACACAGTGTTTTGATATTTTGTTAATAAAAAACAATTATATGTCTCTAGTGCATCAATTAATACGGACTCACTGGTGTGTACTGTAATATGGTAACACCAACACGTCTTACATAAACACACCATCGTGCCAAAAAAGTTAAAAAAAACATGTTTTTTTTAGACACATAAAGAAAGAGTGGGAATCAAATTTCATAAAGTCATTTAAATACTACAAAGTTATTCACTATTTCATTATTTTTCATAATTTTGCAAGGGAGAAACTTGCATAAAAGACATATAGAGGAACACTGCGGAGGAGTAGAATACTTTGGAACCACAATATTGTTCAAAATATGAGAATTTGAAGGGTATGGTGATTCACTCTAAACCTTTTTCATAAAGTTTTTTTAATATTAAGAAGGTATTCAATATTTTCATTATTTTGCCAAAATTTACAAGAGACAGATTTGGAAGAGAGACATATCGGGGAGCACTATGGAGCAACATAATATTTTGGAAAAACATAAATATTCAGAAAATCAAGATTTGAAGGGTATGGTGATTCACTCAAAACCCTACATTCAGAAGAAAAAAAATCATACTTACCTTATACCCTTGTTTTTTTTTCTTACGTGATTGCAAAATTTCACCCTAGTGTTTAACTCCCTCTATCACTTCAGAATTAGGGATTTTTGTTTTAAGTATTTTAGATCTAATGGCTTTGTTTTTCTATATATAAGTGTTTGGCATGTGATGAAAATGGACCACTTATTGCATTAGATCCCAAATGGAGTCGGCCCTCTGACATTTTATTTTTAATTTTTTAAATGGTTTCCAATTTGACATTTTTTTTTTAAATGTCTTCCGATTTTCCGGTGCGTCATTTCAATAGAAACACACTGGTGCGTTTATTTCTAAGGAGCTCCGATAAAGGCAATTTTTTTTTTTTAATTAATTAATTAATTAATTAATTTTTTAAAATATGGTGCATAAAAAAAATATTGCCCATGTTTTCTCATCTACACACCACAGAAAATGTTGTCATATAATTTTTTATTCTATTTTGATTTTATTTTCTCATCAGTGTGTAGTTTTTCTATTGTTTTTTTTATGAATGTTTAATTTTTTTCTATGATTTTGTTTTCTATTGTAGTAATTGTGATGTCTTCTATATATATCGCACTATTGTAATTCACAATATTAAAAAAAATAAATTAAATTTTTTAGTGTGTTTTGTTGTATGGAACACACCGATGCAATTTATGTAATAAACGCACCGATCCTTTGTATATAAAAAGCGCACCAGTTACAACGATTTTTTTCCGCTGAAAATTATGTGATTTATTTATAAAATATATCTAATAATTTATGTATTGAATGAAACATCTTTTATATTGATAAAAATATGAGTGAGAATAGTTCAAATAAGAAAATATTTGGTCGACACAATGATGACACATCTGGAAAAACAAAAAAGGAAGGTTCTCTATAAATTCTATACAAAATTAATATGGTTGAACTATATGTAAGTTTAACTAATATGTACTAGTTAGTTTGTGCCATGCAGGGCCACAAAATGAGGAATCTTGATAAGATTATTTATGATCTAAGTGCAGAAGAATGTAAAGCTTGATGAAAAAATTGCAGAGGGATGAATCAGGTGAATGAAAAAATATTATTCAATATTTATTTATTTTCATTAATAATATACTTAGGAATATTAGATGACATGTTTCAAACAATATGTTTATTCACATATGTTTAATGTTCTACACGCACCAACAATGGGGTAACATAATGTCATCATAAAAAAAAAAATTAATATAGAAGATGTAAATGATGATGAATTGGTCCTTAGCTCATCTGGAGTGGTGTTGGAGATTAATCAAAGGGGTAATTTTTTTTACAAACTATGAGGGATATAGTGGAACGAATGTATATACGTACTTTCCACTTTCAATATATAAATTAATCCTAAGATTCCAGGAACCAGGTTATATTTAAAGTACATGAAGCATTTCCAGAGCAATGGTCAATGAGACATGTCATGCAATAGAAAAAAAATACAAGAACAAAAATGAATCATTCAAAAAGAAATGTTCCTAAAACTACGTTTTTAGAATATATATATATATATATATATA
>JZKD02S1906074.1:213765-255581 GCA_000966675.3 Picea glauca | reverse complement strand
AAATTACAATGCATAAAATAAAAAATGATAAGGAATAAAAGGAAGTTGCTAAGCAACCATTTCCTTCACTCCAAGAAGACCTCGCAACTGTGCAAGTTTGTTCTCTTTGAAAATTTTGTTGAAGATGTAGATGTTTGCATGGATTTGATGAAGTATATGTATCATTGATATTTCCACACATATCCACTTTATCTTCTTGTAATGAATAATATCCAAATAAATTTTGGATGAAACTTTGAAAACCGTACGACCGTTTCCAGAAAAAACGTTGAAATGTTGTTGATTTTGAAACAATCATAACTTTAGTTCCCAAACTCCATTTTGGACAATTTGTTTTTTGAAATTGGATATTTTCTTGAGAGGAATTTAAATATCCAATTTGTTTCTGCAATTTTTTCTCAAAAAATATCAGAATGGCGTCGAATGTGCGCGACTCTCTTTCTGTCTCCTGACATGCATGCATTGCGCATGGAAAAGTGTCTGCATGTGACTCCTGATATGCATGCCATATATCTTCCACATGAATTTCAGAAAACAAATCTGAAATGAAGTAGACATCATCTTCAATTATTGGAATACAAATTTCTGCAAATACTTTTGTAGAAGGCTCTTCAAACTGAGATGATTCATCTTCCAGTGGCTTTTCTACATTCTCTATCTTGTCAACATTTTGCATGCATTCTTTTTTATTCCCAAATAAAAACTCCAATGTGCTCCATAACTCATTTGGAGTGAATTCTTGTGATTCATCATATACTTGATGGAGAATTTCGGGAGAAATAAAATAAAGGATACATCCTATGGCCATATCTTGTCTATTGAGAAAGTCATTTTTCTCATCGATAGAATCAGGCTCTACTTCCATTGCCATAGTTATTTGGTACAAGCCTCTGCATCTTAGCATAAGAAGAATTTTTGGCTTCCATTCCAAATAGTTATGAGGCGTGAGAAGTATTTATGGCGAATAATCCATCTTTTTATTGTTTTCAATCTTTTGTACCTGAAAAAAAAAATTGGTGTAGTTTTTGCTTAGCATTATGTTGTCTCTGATACCACGTAAATGTGTTGAAGATGCACAAAATAGATCTAGATAAACAATAATACACACATTTGCAGAGAGAATTGGAAAAGGAAGAAGAAGGAGAGAAATAATGGAAAATTTCTCATTAACTGTTTGCACACTCAAAGAGTGAATAATTTACAATAGATATAGGATACATGAGTAACTAATGAGACATAGTGGTGGTCTAGATTGATCTAGACACACACCAGCAGTTACAAGAGTAAACTCCACCTAGTCTAGTCTCTCAGGTAGTTACGGGAGTGAACTGCCACCTAGTCTAGTCTCTCAGGTAGTTACGGGAGTGAACTGCCACCTAGCTGAGTTAACTAGTCAACTAGTATTCAGTTAACTTACTGAAAAAAGAGTAGTGAGTTGGTGATGATCCCAATGTTGCATGGTGACAAAACCAATGAAAAATCTAAACTCAACTCAACTAGTCAAACTGAAATGTCAACTGAAAGAGAATATTCTCCAAGTGGAATATTCTCCCCGAAAATATAGGAGACTGGATAATGACTAATAAACAAGGAATAACCTTAGGAAAAATAAATCCTAGGTGTGTGTGAAGTAACTCCAACAGACGTGTGGTGCCTCTAGAGGTACATCAGGGTGAATAACGATCTTCCTAAAACCTCTTTCTCCAATCCCTGATGTCGATAGGCACATATAAAAGGAGGATCCCTGGCATTATTTTATGATACTTTGAAACATTCAAACGTTCAAAATTTGGCACAAACCATCCATTCGAAACTCAAGCTCAAAGTTGGATCAGATTTGTGTTTTGTTCATCGCTTAACATGTATTTTTCACAATGGGCACTAATCTTGTCATTTATCCGTGAATGGACAAGACATCGCCTCTAGAGAAGAATCCGTAATTGATAGGGCCTCCTATGTTTTTGACACAGAGATAACAGTCTCCCCCATTTCTTTGTCAAGATCAAATTTGTTAGACAATTTTGGGAAGCAGATCCCTTTTCTCAAAACGCCTCAAGCCTCCATTACCCCTTATTCCATAGAAGTAGTCTTTCCTTTCCCTGATTTCATAAGCTGGTGTGTCGAACAATATTCATAGGAAGAAAGAGTTATCTTGAATAAATTAGGGTCATAGGTTTTATGTGAAATAGACAACCCATCACTTTGACATACCCTCAATGTATCCGAGTCCTCCTCCGTAGCGTCAGATCCCTTCGATGAAGAGAAGATGATCACAGTTTATAGAGAATGTTGTTCAGAAGTAAAAACCATGTTTATGCAAACCATTGTCAAACCTGAACACCATTCAGAAAGTTTATCGTTACCTATCAATGTGAGTGTTATGATCATTGAGGTCCAGTGGGCATGTTCCACACTTAGCCAAATTTTAGGGTTAGATAACGACAAGTTCATAGTAGAATTGATGTTAGGTTTCATTTTAACCTTTTTTGTGTCAAAGTCCCGTCATTCAGTCTGTATTATTTTTGAAAAATTCATCGCTGATAATATGTGTCGACAACTAGTCAATTTTAATTCATTGAGACACTTCAGATACTACACGCACCTGCTGAGGATGTTCCTGGAATCGATCAAGACCAAATTCCCTGAAACTTCTTTCATCTCAACTGAATGTAAAAGGATCACCATGCTTAATTTCATAAATAAGATCATGTACAGGGTATAGAGTCTTATCTTCGACTCAGACTTGCCCAGGGTTCTGGAAGAAATGAAAAGTTTTTTACAACCAAATCCAAAGAGAAGAGTAGGAGATTGGATGTTGTTCATTCAATCTACTATGATATGGGTGTGTGGCTATCAAGGACCTTATATTTTACCAGTCTTTTTGACTCCCATAATTTTTTCTTTAGAGTTCATGAGACAAAGGATCATTTCATAAACATATCACTTTCTAAAAGAACACAAGGCATCTAACTTAAAATTTCCTTTCATGGTAGGACCCTTTGTGGTAAAAAACAAATCCTGTTTACCTCATATCCAACCCAAATTCAATGAATTTGGTTTTACACAACTACAAGGAAGGAAATATGACCCGCATCAGATCATATCAAAGAGAAGGCTGATGAGGGAATTGGGCCCCTATGAGCACAAGCATGTAGAAGGATTTGATAAACCAACTAATATGGAAACATGTATAGATATGGAGGTCACTTTACAGCATGATCGGATAAAACCAATAGAGTCTGCACCTCAACAGACCCAGACACATAGATCTTCTCCAATATTGATTGTTAAAGCCCCAAAGATGAGTGTTTATAATAAGAGGAATAGTTCAGAAGCCCTGGGTGCCAGTATTCAACAAAATATTCCTAAGAAGATGAAAACTACACCACCCTCTCAAGTGGTTGACCTGGAAGAAGAAGAACCTAAAGAGAAAAAGAGCATGGATATGGTGGAAGGTGAAACCAAGAACGGAGAAGCTGGTACAGGAAGAATGCCACAAAGTGAAAGAAGTACAAGGGTTTTCAGCAGCAAGAAACACATATTTAGCAAGACACCTGGGGTAGTATATCAATCCAAAGAGGACTTGATGACGTGTCTGTTCTCATTCAAATATGTGGAAAGCAAGACGTTTAATATAGCAATAACATATGATGATAAAGTGTTTGAAATCAAGATGCACTATGAGAATATTGGTGCCCCAGACAAAGTAAAGTTTCACAGGAATTCTATTGACATGCTATACTCGGACTACCTAATTTTAAGCCTGAAAGTTTCAATATTGACAACACATGCACTCTAACTAGATGGACAATTGAAACAGGAGAAAGCATCCAACAAAGCTTGGCAGACACAGGTCAAAATATTGGAGTCTAAAGGCCCTCAAGGAGTAAAGGCTTCTTTAGATGAGAAAGACAAGATAATCCAAGGTCTGAAGAAGAAGCTGAATATGTCCCCTACTGAACATCCAAAGGAAGCATAGCTAGGTGCTCTAGAGCAAGAGAAGGAAACATTTAGACAAGAATCACTAAATTCGAAAGCCAAAGTGTTGCAGTTGGAAAAGGAGAAAGAGAATTGGTTACAAGGACAAGTAGCAACGTCAGATGTGGTTGTCATTGTATATGTTAATGAAGAAGTTGGATCGAGCACTGATGGATTGGTTCAAGCCATGTCCCAAGTGAGCTTACAAACAGGGGAAATCAAAATCCTTAAGGAAGCCTTGGAAAAGCTGAAACAAGAGATGAAAATAAAATATGAAAAGATGGCTCCACTCCAAAAGGAAAATCAAGATTTGCAAGAGAGAGTAAGCAAGTTGAGGAAGAGGTTAAAAGAAGGGATGATTTTCAGGATGGAAATTTATTTTAAAACGTAGAATCCTTGGTGAATCTTAGTAATCCTTCATATGCCAACTATAAATGTTTGGCGATATTTTTGTAAAAATATTCAAATTTATAAGGATTTTGTATAGTTTGTATAAACTTTTGGCGATTTTTAAGGTAAAATAATTTTATCCTATACAATTTGGGTGAATCAATTTTAAAATAGCGAATCTTGTTTTTGGAAAAACCATGGAAAATTAGCCAATGAATGAAATTTAGCCCCTAAAATCACCCCTGGTTAAAAGGTAAAACATTGTTGCAAGGAGCTAAAAATGTGATCTGGGACGCTATTGTTGTAGAGGCTACTATGTTCAGGATTTATCTAAATTTAATAAATGAAAAAGACATCGCATCTACCATGGCCCGGAGCAGGTGTACTGTTGTTAATGAAACATTGGCCAAGAAACCTTCGGAATGGGCCTAGAATGCTATTGATTTGTTGAATTATGTGCCCACTGCTGATCTTCAGACCATTGGGGTAAAAGACAAAACTGCATTAATCATCTGGGCCAGGAGAATCATCGCCACACACAACTTGTTCAAATCAATTTAGAACAAAGCTATGCAAATGGAGCACATTATACAGGAGTTTAAAGACACATTTGAACAATTGTTCGTTAAGGGCCTCCCACCATTTTGGGATGGTAAAGGTTCATTATACAATCAACAAGACTACAATTCTCTCCTCATTCGGTGTAGGATGGACAATTCCAAATTTGAAGCTATGTAGGAAAGTTTGAAAGGCCCGAGTCTGGTAGAGTATTTGGCCACAGACTTTGAAATTTTGAATCAATTTAAAATAGTGAAGATTGGCTTGCCGATTATGTCCTACACCACATGCATTGATCTAGAGATTTTGATTAAGGAGATGATGGACTACGAGATTCATTCTGACTCACAATGGAAGGAAATCATGTGGTTGGGCAAGACGAAATGCAGTTTTCCCGGGACCAGTAAGTGACCCCAGGTATCACCAAACTAGCAAGTTCGACAGAAGATTAGGACAATCCAGATGTTGTAAAGGAAGCTGAGCAGACAGAGGAATCCATTCCTATTTTTGAAACGTCTTTTGAGTAATCATTGTAAATCGGTTCATATACTGAGACTGTGAGTTGAAATTACTATAATTAGTTTTAGAAGATGAAACATTTTGGCTTCATCCATTGTAATCAAATTGTATAAATGCAGGGGAATTTGATTAAATTAATCTTGGCAGAAGTGCAAGAACACCTTTTGGTTGTTTCAAAATCTATTGTAATTTTCTGAAGCTGAATTGAATATATATGCAAAAGATTTTGAAGTCTCTATGAAAAGATTCTAATTGGTGGTGATATGAGTTTTGTCTTCTTTCATCATATGTATTTACTATGATATTTTAGTCCATTTACACTTTCTTCTGTTTAAATTGGATAGTTAATGGCCCAGAATTCGTCTTATGATGCTCTTGGCTTAAGAAATTTAAATTGTGTATGTTTCTTCTTAGCTAATTCATAATTCATTCCCATAATGCTCTGATGTGGTTACTTGTTTTCTTTATCTTCCTACACTCTATTAAAATTCAAGAATAACTCAGACTCATTGCCTAGTTTATCCTTTATCCTCTGGAGAGTTCTACCGGTTGGTCATTGTTTTCATTCACTTTTAGAATTTTGACTCCATAGACCTGAGTGTTCCTCCCCTTCTTTGCCAACGAATTTATTAAAAACCCCCAAAACAAACCAAAATCTAGCCACCAATTTCCAAATAAATATAAAGTGACACGAGAGAGCCCTCTTTGAGTTGAGCAGGCTATTGCCTCAGTTCTAAAGTAGGTTGAAACAATTACCTCTATCGTTTTTCTATCATCCAGACAAAATTATAGAGTGCTAAAAATTGGTATATCCAAGAACTGATGCCATAGATACAAGATCAACCCTAAGGTAAACTAAGAAAACAAACAACACGTGCTAGAAAATCTAGGAAGAAAACCAAACAAACCAATAACTTCTCACATTGAACTTACTAGTTGGTGATGAAATCCAACATCACTAGAACAAATGAGAAGGGGATGGGATGAGTAGGTGGATCAACTACATTGGTGACTTTCTTAATGGACTTACACCCTGGTGCAAGCTCCCCAACATTTTATCTGTCTCTTACCCTCCAAGGAGCTCGAGTGAGTTTGACCAATGTCTGACCCAGGAACAACAAAGACTCCCCTTTGTCGTCACCTTGTGTATGGATCCTAAGGATTATGGCCACTAGGGTTACCAACTCGCAGTCACCCTCTGGAAGGGAACAGTCGATAGTTGGGATTGAACATATGGGCAGGATATCGAGTCTAAAATTATTCTAGAGGACTGAAAACAAGAGGACTGGTAAACTCATGAGGACCTCGAACAGATTTGAGATTCACAAAGCACCGAGAATTAATGAGCCTAGTGACACTTCAAGAAGAACCCCCAATATACGATCTTTCCACTATCTTTGGTTAAGCCTTGGAGGGGTAATCTTCATTTTTCTCTCACACGCATCCTCGTGTTTAGCCCCTCTGTGAGAGGGGGGTCCTGATTATTCTTATATGAAAATTGGATTTTCTCTCCCTATCGCAAGATTCTAAGCTGGTTTTGGTTTCTTTGGAGAGGTCACCTCACAACTTATTCCAAATCTCTATCATGATCTACTATTGATGTATACACCATAAAAATAAAATTTTCTAAATCACTTTTATTAAAAACTTGATTTTATGGTTGTTGGTTCACTCAAGAATGTGGTAGTGAAACTAATGATGTTTAAAGGACTCAACTCCAAAAAGGTGCAGATAATGATGCAATGCAATAATTTTTTTTTATGAAAGCTAGCTAAAGCATGGAGGGGAGTTATTTACTCATTTATAATTACAACTAAGAAATCAACAATATGCAATCTTCATTTTCTTTTCAACGAAATGGACAACAATGCCAAACGATGAAATGAAATTTTTGCAATCTAAAAGGAAACAACTTTCCTAATATACTTTTGAAAACACTCCAACAAAATTTTATTCTTTCTCTTTTTCTTTTCAAGTAAATGCAATTTGAAAGGAATTCCTTCTATTTCTTTTCTTTCAATATATAATGTGTAATTCACTGAAACATAGGTAAGAAGGAAGAAAGGAAAGATTCCAAATTGAAACACTCAAAAATCAAGGCTTCAAATTGAAAAAAGTCTTCCAAATGACTGAAAAGAAATCAATAGTCAAATAAATCAAAGCAAGAGTGGGAAAACAATCAAAGAGAAATTTCTCCAAAAAATCTCTCATGGAGATGGAAACGATCTGTAGAGTACATGAGGAGGTCAAGGAAGTCAATTAATCATAACAATGCAACAATAAATACTCATTAATGTATATCGTTAATGCAACAATAAATACTCATTAATGTATGCCGTTAACAGACATGAGGGAATCCACCGATGATGATGATGGAACCCAAGATACCTAGTACAATCTAAAAAGTGAGAATAAAGGAGTTGACGTCGAACACTCGTAAATTCATTCAACAAGAGACAATGATGTAAACCCACTATCAAAATGCAAGGATACCTGCCACTGATGTTTGCAAGTCCCCAGGTACCGATGGGTTTCTAGATTTCAATCCTGGATGATGCGTTATAGTCGATAGGGTGAAATCTATCGAAGGAGGGCCTTGATGTATCCCCCATCAATCGACATGAAACATGTAAAGACAGATGGTGTGTAAATCATAATAATGGAGCACAAATGACATGGATATGGATGGGATAAATAGGATGAAAGGAACTGTAGGTGGTTGACATAGGTAAACTTCCCTTGAACAAGTATGGACAACAAATAACTTGAATCAACAACATTAACTCATATGAATACCATAATAAGGGTCATGGACCTATCAGGGGAACGTGACATGCGATGGAAATGGTGGTCAATGAGAGAGAATGAATGGCCTAATTGTTATATATGATGATAGAACATGTGCATTGTTCAAGGGTAAGTCAAAGTAGTAATTGTTTCTAGATAATGAAGATAACAAGACATAAAACCCCTCTAAAAATTCCCCACCATGAACGACAAGTACCTTTTACTAGTTTTATGAGCTTGAGGAGGATAATAAATGCTCGATATACCTCATCTAGCGATGAGTCCCTCAACATATTTTTAACAAACCTAAAGAAGGATGGGTTCGGTCCCAGATGGGTCCTTCAATGCTTATTTTTACAAGTCCAAACAAGGTAAAATCAATGGTCTTTTCATGTTTAGAGAGTCTAAAAAGGTCGTAAAGAAGACTCCACAATGAACTTTTTTGCAAAGTTAGTCTCAAGGGTCTGAAAAAGTATAAAACAATACCTAGGAGAAATCTAATAACCACAATGGATATGGTGTTCCTTTTTCGTAAATAGTATGATGAAACTGAAAAAGAGATAAACTACTGCTCAACATACATGCTTTCTAATTCACTTTAATGAGAATGAAAGAAAACAAGATCGCTCCTCAATCTTTTCGTTTTGTAAAGGGTTCACAAAGAGCTTAAAGAGTTCTCCATAATGAGGTTATTTTTCGTAATTAGTCAATTTGGCCCAAAAAAGGGGTAAATGTATACGAGGTGAACGTCTTTTCAAATCCATATAACGAGTGTGAAAAGAAAAGATTACTTGGCAATATTTTCTTATTTAAGGACTCTAAAAAGAGCTTAAAGGAAAATCCAAAAATTCATTTTTCGTATATCTTTTACGAGTCCTAAAAGGTGATAAAAGTATTCTCGATAACCTATTCTCATGTATTTGGAAGCACAAGAAAGAACAAATACTAAGCTCAACAACTTATTCTCATGTATTTATGAGCACGAGAAAGAAAAATACTAAGCTCGAGATTGGTTTCATTTTTACACAGGATTGAAACAAAGTAAAAAATATGTTTGGGCAGGTTTCATTTTTTCACGAGCTTTTAACTAGGAATACTACCCTCAAAACCGGTTCCATTGTTTTAATGGGCTTAAAACCGAAAAATAAATTTTCTCGACACTTCCCAATGTAAAGCCTAAAGGTGGGTGGTTGGTACTTTTCCCCCATCTTGAGAAGCTAGCAATTTACCTCTAGAATGATGATCAAAGGATGGAGACATGCCCCCTAAGCATAGTTTCATCCACCGACTCTTCTCCTATTTCCAATTTCTATACCCAATAGACTCCTCATTACTAATAGGAAAAATGTTCACTGGAGAGGGAGGAAGAAAAAGGATCAACTGACTGAGGTGGATGGAATGAAGGTTCAACGACGAGTTGTAATGGAAGATTCAACTCAATAGGAGGTGACTATTTCATTTTTAACGAGCTTGAAATAGGAAAATAATTATGATCACAAGGGTTTGTTTCATATTTTTAACGAGATTGACACAGGAAAAGAACAATGCTTGGAAATCCGTTTCATTTTTTAATGAGATTGAAATCAAAAATAAACTATGATCTTTGTTTGTTTGGATCCCTAGACCTCTGTTTCATTTTTAATGAGATCGAAACAGAAATGGGAACCATGCTCATAGATCAGTTTCATTTTTTAATGAGATTGAAATTTCAAATAAACTATGATCTTTACTGGGTGGGATCCCCAGACCTTTGTTTCATTTTTTAACGAGCTTGACACAGAAATGGGAACCGTGCTCGCAGCTATCATCTTGATCATGGCTTCCAAGAGGATAATACTCCAGAAGGAATACATGTCAAGGGACAAACCTCAGTCATGGCTTCCAAGAGATCTTTGCTAGACGAAAGAACAAAATTATGGAAGGAATACATGTCGAGGGGCGCGATATGGGTAGGGATATCAGGCTCTAAAATCCCTATCAAATAGATCACCATGTAAACTACCATATCTAATTCAGAAGAAGGGATAGAATCCTTTTCATTTGGATTTGAATTCATGGGACAAGTTGCCACATTATTGGCCTGTGGTGAGGTGGATGACGCTGGCATATAAGGACCATTCAGGGAAGACTGATGGTTGACCATCATATGAGGTCCAATGAATGAATCTTGGTCTATGGTCACTATGTTTCCATTATGAGGGAAACACATCACTCGAAAGAGTGTGGACACAAAATCTTTCATGGTGTAAACATAGTCTCACCCGAGGAGAAAATTAAATTCCAAGGGGTCATGGACTACCATCACATTGATGTAGACCATTTCCCCCCCAAAAGTAATAGGAAACTAAGGAAGGATCCCTAAAGTTTGAATAACCCTTATGTTAAAATCCATTAATTCTGAGTCACCGATGCAAGTTGAGGTGAACCAAGATCTTGCCAAGCATTCGAGGATAGGATCCTAATAGAAGCTCCTTTGTCTATTATAGTGTTAGGAATTTACCTACCACAAACCTGAAAAATGATTTGGAAAGGCACGTAAGAAGGAAGACGAGGTTTTGTTAGAGCATTCCAATCAATGGCAATCACATTTCTTGGATGGGGTGTCATTCGAACGGGTGGAATGCTCCCTAGTTTGGATGAATATGTATTAACAATAAATACATGAGCGACATCTTCACTCTTTGAAGGAGAAGTGGGACCGATTGATCGGGGGACCAGATCTAGCACTTGGGTTTCACTTTTCAATGGAAGAGTTGGATTGACCGATGATGGGATCAGATTGATCATTTTGGCTTCAATATTCAAGGGGAGAGTGGGACCAACCAATGACATAATCACATTGACCACTTTATCAACTAGTTCAACTGAGGATGAAACCAAATTGACTACTTGATCAACCTAACTAACTGGGGATGGAACTAGATTGATCAATTCATCAACCAATGGGTGATTGGGAGAGAGTTTATGGTAAGATGTAGGAAATTTTTGTTGGAGATCATTAGTCTTTTCCAACAGATATGAAGCTTCATCCATGTGAGGACAAAGGTAGGTGTGGTGCATCTCCTTACATAAAAAACAAGGAAATTTGACTTTACCCTTCTTACTTCCAACCTGATTATCACTAGTTGATGGTTTGTCACCAGCAGGACCTGCAACAACTGATGACGTGGATTGAGAAGAAACCGGATACCACACTTCTATGACCTTGGGAATACTAGGGAAATCCTTGATAAGGTGATCACCCTTGCAAATCATGAAAGGGAATTTGGGCTTGTGATTCTTATTTTTAGACTAGACGACACCATCAACAATCCCAACATGATGCCCAGAGGCTGGATGATCACTTCCAACATGTCCTACAGTGGTTGGAATATTTCCCTCTTTCTTATTTTTCTTCTTCTTAATATTTTGTTTCTTCTTCTTCTTGTCCACCTAGTCACTAGTTGTAGAGCTTTCCCTAGGTGAATAGGAAGAGCGAGAAGAAGAACCCATGGGTGAAGAAGGTGAAGGATTGACATGAGGTTGATGATCCTAGGTTAGAGTGTTTACATATGAAGCACTAAGATCATTTGTGTTCACTGGAGTTAAAAACAACCAAACTGGTAACCCAATCGTGAGACTAGGAATAGTTAAAGTTGCATGTAAGGTGGACCAACATGTCCCACAAAAGGAGAAATAAATGGTATCCCACGAAAAGGTATTCCTTCATTGGTATATCCAAGAACTAATTCCATAGATACAATCTCAACCCTAAGGTTAACTAGGAAAACAAACAGCATGTGGTAGAAAATCTAGGAAGAAAACCAAACAAACCAATAACTTCTCACATTGAACTTACTAGTTGGTGATGAAATCAAATATTGTAGGAACAAGTGAGAAGGGGATGGGATGAGCAGGTGGATCAGCTATGTTGGCGACCTTCTTAATGGACTTACACCTTGGTGAAATATCCCCAACATTTTATCTGTGGGTTACCCTCCAAGGAGCACGAGTGAGTTTGACCAATGTCTGACCCAGGAACAACAAAGACTCCCCTTCATCATCACCTTGTGTATGGATCCTATGGATTATGGCCACTAGGGTTACCAAATCGCAGTCACCCTCCAAAAGGGAACAATCAATAGTTGGGATTGAACATATGGGTAGGATATCAAGTCCAAAATTATTCTAGAGGAATGAAAACAAGAGGACTGGTAAACTCATGAGGAGCTCGAATGGATTCAAGATTCACGAAGCACTGAGACTTAATGAGACTAGTGACACCTCAAGAAGAACCCCCAATATATGATCTTTCCACTATATTTGGTTAAGCCTTATAGGGGTAATATTCATTTTTCTCCCACATGCACCCTCGTGTTTAGCCCGTCTATGAGAGGGGGGTCCCGATTATGCTTATACAAAAATTCAATTTTCTCTCCCTATCGCAAGATTCTAAGATGAATTTGGTTTCTTTGGAGATTTCACCTCATGACCTATTCCAAATCTCTATCATGATCTACTATTGATGTATAGGCCCTAAAAATAAAAGTTTCTAGATCACTTTTATTAAGCGCTTGATTTTATGGTTGTTGGATCAGTTAAGGGTGTGGTAGTGAAATTGATGATGTTTAAAGGACTTGACTCCAAAAATGTGAAGATAATGATGCAATGCAATAATTCCCTTTTGATGAAAGCTAGCTAAAGCATGGAGGGGAGTTCTTTACTCATTTATAATGACAACTAAGCACTCCAAAATATGCAATCTTCATTTTCTTTTTAACGAAATGGACAACAATGCCAAATGATGAAATGAAGTTTTCATAATCTAAAAGAAAACAACTTTCCTAAGATACTTTTGAAAACACTCCAACAAAATTTTATGCTTTCTCTTTTTCTTTTCAAGTAAATGCAATTTGGAAGGAATTCCTTCTATTTATTTTCTTTCAATCTATAATGTGTAATGCAATGAAACATAGATAAGAAGGAAGAAAGGAAATATTCCAAGTTGAAACACACAAAAATCAAGGCTTCAAAATTGAAAAAAGTCTTCCAAATGATTCAAAAGAAATCAATAGTCAAAGAAATCAAAACAAGAGTGGGGAAACAATCAAAGAGAAATTTCTCCAAACAATCTCTCATGGAGATGCCAGCGATCTGTAGAATACTTGAGGAGGTCAAGGCAACCATTTATATTCATAAAAATGCAACAAGAAGTTCAATAAGATGACAAATGAGTGTCATAGAGAAAGAGAGTAAATATTTTCAAGAAAAATGCAAAAATATTCACAAAAATTGTAAAATTCATAACAAGGAATCTAAGGTTGATCCAAGGTGGATCTGGAGTGTTGAAGAGGGGCACAATAAACATATCTTAGTGGGTTTTTTGAAGGATATGCCTTTAGAAATGAGTTCCCAAGAAATTGGTTTCTCCGTTATAAGAGGATATAGAGTGTCTGATCGCTCCCTGTGAAGGGAGAAAGGGCGATCAAAAAGGTGTGGTCACCCTTGGTTAACCTAGGAGGATAGTTGGTTGATCCCTTATAGATACAAAATGGTGACCAGAGGGAGGGTGGTCAATATGTTTACACAAGGAAAAGGTGACCAGACCTGGGAAATAGAAAAGGGTTTCTAGACGAGATCTGATAGATCCGGGATATGGATTTCTTCAACTAGACTCAGAAAAGAGTGGGGAAATGATTGGGATGGAGCAAGAGCACTTAAAATGGAATATATCCCTAGAAATAATATTAAAGAATTCAACAATCTAAGGGAATTAATACATGGAGAATAACTTCCCCAATATGGTCACTAGTCTGTTGTATGGATTTTGTACCCTACATGAGATGAGCTCCCTTAGGTTCTACCAGTGCCTAAGATAGGAATAGATACATAAACTAAGGATGTTCCTAGTGGCTTTAAGTTTCACATAATAAGATGAAAACCTCTCAAAGATCAAATAAATCATGCATGGATTGACAACATATCTAACAATATAGGATACCAGATAATTATATTAATTCTCTAGCAATGAATACATAAAATTATATGAAAAATTCAATAGAGGGAAACATCCAATATTTCGTCTATTAATAAAAAAACAATATTACAACTTACAAAGATGTAGACTGAAGAGATGACCTCCTTCCAAGATCCTTTCCCAAATCTTGCAACCAAACCACCAGACTAACTTTGCTAGCTTGTTCTTCCTATGTTTCCATGGGAAATGGATTTGTTCTTATAGGGATTTAGGGATAATTCCATATAATTATTAGGATAATATTCTTGGGCTCATCATGGAATCCTTCTTAAGAATAAACCCTAAAAAATTAGTGAACAATCTCATCATTTCGAACAAAACCCAAAAATGGAGCTTCTAGACTTGGTCGCTCCCTAGACACATAGATATGGAAACTGATTTCCCCTTAGAAAGACATAGGGTGTGAACATATTTTTCTGATCACTCCTTTAATGAAGGTAGAGGGTGACCAGAAAGAAAATTAGTTGAAAACCCAAGGAAAAATTGGTATCTTTTAAGGGTTAAAATGAGGGGTTTCTAGGGGATAATGACCTAGTGATTAGGTGATATTTAGGTGATAATGACCTAATTATTAAGTGGCCAATAAATTTAGAACACCCCCCAATGTGTTACTCAAGGATCAATTCCAATAGACTCAACAAAGTTGCACCCATCGGTGGGGGTTTGTAGAGTTTAGGCCCCTCTGATTTTGTTGAATTGTTTTTCCATCTACAAGGATCCAAGTGTTTGGCTATGTGCTTTCTCCTATTTCTCTAAGAATCACTAACCTACCATGTGACAAGGAAAATTGTGCATATAGATTTCAAATCTAGCACGTCTAGAGTTCACCAAGTTTAACCGAGAAAGAGGCCCCAATGAGATTTAAAAAATAAAGATTCCAAGTTGTTTTAGGGGCTCCCTAATCATGGTACATGGGGATCCATGTCAAGGAATTGAAGGTTATCTATCTCCATCCATGCCTTTTAAGATTGTACTTCAATATGTATAACCAAGTTGACATGTATCAATGTAAAATTGTACCAATACCATTGGTGAGAAACCACACCATCATTAAACAAGGTGTGATTATGCTGCTTCCAAATCTAGAAGAGCACTTGAAATTTGATAATCATTGAAGAAGCATGGCACTCCATGGCCTAGGGAAGATCGTCTCCTAGCAAGGTATCTCATCAACAAAGGAAGGTTGATAGAAACCATTGACATTCAAACTTCACCTAGGGTCTAACCTTCTTAGCAAGTGGACATGCCTAGAGGAGGTGTTTCAAGGTTTCAACTCAACTACACTATGGACACTATGGGTTTTGTACCTCTAGGTAATTTAATATTTTTTAAATAGGGAGACACCCTTGATGAAGATTTATGCAAAACAACCCTAAATATTTTGTCCATGGTAAATTGATATTTTTATTAATAATCCAAATATTCATCTACATGTGGTCTCTCCTATTGCTTCCAAACTCACTAGCCTACCCTCTAACGAGGCCAAATGTGCATAGATATTACGAAGCTATCACATCTAGAGATCGCCAAGTTTAATCGAGGAAGATACCCTAATGATATTGAAAAAATAAATATTCCAAGTGTGTCCATAGGTTCCCTAATCATGGTACATGAGGATCCATGTCTAAGCATTGAAGGTTATATATCTCCACCCTTTTCTTTTGAGGTTGTACTTCAATATGTATAGAAATGTTGGCATATATCAATGTAACATTGTACCAAGAACATTCATGTGAAGCCACATCATCATTAAACAAGATGTAATTATGCTACTTCCAAATCTAGAGGATCACTTCAACTTTGATAATTATTGAAAAAGTGTGGCACTCCATGGCCTAGGGAAGGTAGTCACCTAGAAAGGTAGCTCACCAAGAAATAATTTTTGATAAAAACCATTGAGATACATACCTCACCTAGGTTCTAACCTTATTAGCAAGTGGATATCCCTAGAGCATGTGTTTTAAGGTTTCATCTCAGCCACATTGTGGACACTATGGGCTTTGTACCTGTATATAAGTTAATATTTTGTCAATAGGGAGACACCCCTGATGAAGCTCCATGCGAAAAAACCCTAAAAAAAAATTCAATGGTCAATTGATCTTTTTATTAATAATATGTTGAAGAATGGGTTGAGGTAGTTTAATGAGATGGATGGGAGGTGGGTTTTCCACTCTCCCCACTTGGGTTGAAATCCTCAATGAGACTTTGGCCTGTTGGGGCAAGGTTAGAAGGACAGATTCCTGCTAGATATAGGTCTACTCTAGCATGCCTCAAGATACATCAACCCTTTCTATGTCCCAAGTTATTGGTATATTTATCTTGCAAACTTTTAGATATATTCTTGGGTTATAATGGAAGCTAATTAAGTTGATTCCTAACCTAGCTTAAGTCACTCTAACAAATTACTAATTCTTATAATTAAATAAATAAAAATTAAATATTTTCACATATTTAATTGATATTTATTATATTTTTTAAATATTTTTTATATTCCTACATAACAAAAGAAATATAATAAAATATATCCTACATAATATAACAACAATAAGATGATCAATTAAACATTTGTTAGACAAGTAGTCAACAATTCAAGTAAGATCAATTTTCTATTATCAATTTTATTGCTTCTCAAAAAGGGTTGGCTGGCCCTTCAAGTGGATATGGTTTCATACCAAACCAAATGTAGTCTTTAATTGATACCAAACATATCGATTAAAGAATTATTTTACTCTTTAATGAATCACTGAGATAACCAATATATAGCATTTAATGGATACTAAATGTATATAGATAACGGGGGCCAAGTAACCTTTCTCATGGATTTTTTTTCATGTTTCATTTTAGGATAAATAAATATATGAATTAATCATATTTAATAAGTAACTAGAGAAATGTTTATTGATTTTTTCAAAAATATTAAAAAACATGAAAAATAGAATAATTGGTTAAATATTTGTTCAATAACTGGTTGATAATTTTATGTTTTCTCTAATATATCCCCATCACCACCCTCATATATATTTTTTCTTTAATATACCCCCATCACCATCCTCATATAAGTGGGAAATATGTTTTCTCCAAGATATCCCCCCACCCTCACCGGAGGGGAGATATATTAGAGAAAACATATATATGAGCGTGAGGGTGATAGTGAGGGTGGCGAGATATATTAGAGAAAACATAATATTTTCTCTCTAACATATCATGTTTTCTGTAATATACCCCACACCCCCACCACCGGTGGGGGAATATATTATATGAGGGTGGGGGTGAGGGGATATATTAGAAAAAACATATTTTTATGAGGGTGGGGTTTGTAACATCCCCAACCACCCATGTTGGGACCCACCACACAAGCTATCCCAACTTTCGGTCTAATATCTCAAGAAAATTAGTGCGCAGTTAACATTTACACTACGAAAAAACACTTGAGGAAATATACACAACCCAAACTGGTTCACAATGCACCACACTCCTTCCCGATTAAACATGTTATAACAACAATAGTAGAAAAAATAAATCCGTATGTACCAATATGTTGATCACACCAACATTGTTGTGCATATAACCCACTATGAACATGTGAACAATACTACACATACACTAATATGGAGAACTTGAATACTACCATGCGCATAACCATATCAAATTCCCTAGTAGCCCCCATTTTCCTACGTGTGAATACTACTTTCCTATGCACACAATGAATCCATTCGATTGAGAACACATACCACTTTTTGCATGCATGGTACTTCTAGCCTCACTCAAGAAGCTCTTGACCATTTACCATGATCATCTTAACATAAATTACTTATCAACTAACATACACACCATGTACAACTATTAAACTGAATAACCACATTGCACTTACATGAATAAGAAACATTTAAAAAAAATAACAACCATTATCATATGCATTATCATACAAGAGGTAGACCATAACCAATACAAGTAAATGGACAGATAGTAAATAGACAAGTACATAATAACACGTATCTTTTAGAAAATCAACCAACTGCATGCATGACTTAGACGTTCCTCCCAGCCATAGAATTTCAACAACAAGTTGCCCTCGAGTTGGGGCTCAAACTCCACCAGGGAAAAAGGACTTCTAGTGCCAATATATGGTCTAACAAGCAATGAAATTGCTCAGTACAAGGTGTTGATTGCTACAACTAGTCTACATCCACCCATTCCCCACATGCATGTCCCACCTATTAGGGTCCTATAATATAGTCATATGTTCTTCAACTATCTATTTTGGAGTTTTTTTTTATCAGGTTGAGAATGCTTTCATGATAAGGTGCTCAGGAGTAATGGTCCAGTGGTATATCCATGCTTCAAATCAGATATCCAAGTATACCTACTGTTGTCACATGGTAAGTTGTAATTATGATGCATCCCCATGAGTTTTTGAAGGTTTCAAGTGGCTAAATCAGTTGTTTTCATGAATTTGGTTATATTCCAATTGTGGCAGAAAGTTTGGTTTTCAGTAGCTAAAAGGTCGAAATATTATATCCGTTAGCTACCGAAAGTTAAAACTTTTAGTAGCTAAACGACTTATTCATTCCTATTGTTAGATTCCAAAATTCCCGAATATCTCAAGCATTTAAAAGGGTCTCATCACCCTCATATCGATGGTAGTACTTCAATCATCATTTGTGGTTATGCTGCAAAAACCTCTTTCAGTCATCATTCGTCTTATTCTTAGAAGGGATTATTGTTTGTTTATCCTTTGTCCAATCAAATAATCATAACATAGATCATGCCCATACCATTTAATCTATCTTGAAATAACGGTCATGATCTTTCCCATAAATTGAATCTGTCGATCGTTGGCCTGCGGATGTGTTAAATCTTCCCTTAGTCTCCCAAACCCTTTCATATTTTGACCCTATCCCAAATTTCATTATTTTATCCCTCCTCCATTTGAATCCACCTTCTTGCCTTACATACCCTAAATCCTTTGTCATCAACCCAATTTAAAGCATTTCTAACAAATTTTGGTGATGAAGAGCTCAACAGGAGGTGCCCTTATGAGGAAGGAACTACAGGATACTTCATACCTTGAGGCTCACCCTAAGGCCTGTGAATTATTCAAAGAGGTTGGATGCTACAGTTTCTGCCAAAATCTCCAGGGGTACCATCAGGGTATTACAGAAGAATTTTCCAAGAGCTTTGATGGCTTTATGGTTCAGCTTGGGCCTGTGGTGATGCAGATAGATGAGACCCGTGTTGCAGCAACTACAAAGATCCCCGGTGAAGGAGAAATGTGGTTTAATACCACCTCAATCAAGGAAATCAATTTTAGATCATTCCTCAAAGAAGAATATCAAAATATGAAATGGAAAAAAGATATTCCCAGGAGCTACTTGGAGGAGAAATGGAAAACATTGCTAATGATGATTCAGGTTTACATCACTTGTGAGGGGAGATATGTAAGTACCATGCACTACCACTTTAGACTGCTCCTCCATTTCACAGGTATTAAACCTCTGAATATTCCCTTTTACCTCCTTAAGAGTCTTACCAAAATGGCTTCTAAATTTCATACCAAGCCTCAGAAAGCTAGTAGCAGTCTATTTCATCATGGGTTGATCAAATTGATAGTTTTAGAAGAAGTCAGGAGAAGGAATAAGTCTTGGGACTTTATTCTATTTGGGGGAGAATTTGGGCAAGAAGATTAGACAAAGAAAGGAGGAACTCCCTCACAAGAATTAACCTCCCCAAAAACCAGTAAAAGGAAAAGAAGAGCACTATGACCTATAGAAATTGCCACAAAGGTTTCTCCATCAAAATCACTGAAAACAAAAAGGAAGTTAGAGTTTGGAAAAAGTGCAAACGATCAAGAAAAAACTGCAACAACAAATGTCCTAAACCTACCATATTTTGATTCTGACTCAGATCCCTTAGTTGTATAAATGGAAGCAGATCCATCAGCTGTAGAAATGGAAACCCCTGAAGAAGATGTAACACCATAAAAAAATAAGGTTAGAAAAAATCCTAAGGTCTAGAAACTGAAATAAGAAAAAGATGAGTTAAAGGTGTTAGAGAGACATCTGAAGAAGGAAAATGAGACTCTTAGACAGTCATCTATCAAAATTGGTTATGCATTGGATCAGTTAGCCATCAAGTATGAAACTGTAAAGAACAAGAAAAATAATCTTTGCAAACATAATAGCAAATTACAGAACATGAACAAGGTTTTGAGATTCAAGCTTGTCCACAAGAAGCTAAAACCCAAATCTCACCTCAGGCTTGATACCCTAGTTGAAGCTGCCCTTGATTTCAAATGAAGTGGTTATGATAGATGAAGCAGGGTCAATATGAAACTCAACCATTTTTTACTAAGTTCGAGAGTAGTTACAGGTTTCTCCAGCTAAGAGCATCTTCAAAATCCATAATTAGCTGCCGAAAATAATTCCCAGAAAATTGACAGCTAAATACACTCTGTTTTGGTTTCGTTAGCTGTTGAAAGTTATGTTATCAACAAAAAACAAAAAAAATATACTCATATCATGGCAAGTGGATTCCTTAATGATCTCCAAGGCTTCTAGAATGATTTTCCATCTATGACTCGTCCTCAATATGTTGCTTTCAAGTTCAAATGTAATTATATTGGGTTTTTGAAGAAAGTAAAAGTATAGCCCTTTTCTTTGGATTTTGTTTTATTTTCCCTAATTTGGTGATCATAGTCAACAGGCAGTTATTTCTATTTTTACCCTTTTAGTGGTAAAAATCGAATGTATTATAATGAATTCAATATATTTGGTATGATTTTGAAAGAGATCAAATCTCTATTTTGACAGAACATTAATTAGGTATTTGCAGAAATATCTAGAAACAGTTAGAGAAGGGATTAGATCCCCTAGTTTGTAGGATCTGAATGTAATGGAAAACTATAAAAAATAGAATGCAATATAGAATAGGGGTTGGAATTCAATAGATGGATGGTATTGAAAGACCATCATCTATTGTAAAGATGTCCTGGAGGTTGTAAGTGACCCTTTTTGGATGAATACAAAGACATTTTGTTTCCAGATTCTTGTGTCATTGTTATATGGTGAACTGGTCCTTTATGTAATCTATTTTTTCTGAGGTTTCACATTATGTTATCTTTCTTGATTGTTATAAGAAGATTATGTTTCATAATTTGTTTCAAATACCCTGTTTCTAGCTTAAAACAATATTTATGTTTTCCTCTGAAATTTGAATGTAGAATTTAGATAAGCTTTGCTCTACATTTGAAGTGACCCCTAATATTTTCCTCTTTTCCATCTCACAAACTATAAGGATCCACTGATATGATTGCCTTTCCTGGTTACATATGATCTTAGTTATTCCCTCATTTTACAACTTTAACCTTTGACTCCATTTTGCCCAGTGGTCCTCTTTTGTTGTCCCAACCAAAAAATCAAAAACAAACCTTCTATCCTCATACCTAGCCTAATATTCAATCCAAAAAAAGTAAAATCATATAGAGAGATACCTCTCTGAGTCTTGGAGGACTAGATCCTTGACTCCAAGTGGTTTTGTGGTTACCTCTGTCAATTTCTCCCTCGGCCTGAGAAATTAAGGAGTGATAACACCACCCTAGGAAGTGTGTCCCTTCTCTTCTCAATAGTCCTTCAACTTCCCCACTTCCCTTCTAGGGATTTAGCAACAAGTTAGATCAGGAAGTCTCAAAGCACTGTAACTAATGCCCAGTGCACCATGGAACAATTTCTAACAAACTCTCACCCGGATAGAATGCTCACATGACTAACAACCTGTGTCTTCAACAACCTATGGGCCTGAAAACCCTCTTCTTCAACAACATATAAATTTTCCCAAGCATGGGGACATACAAGAAAATATGATACTACATGACACATAATCCTTTGTAGAGGAAAAATTCCCTGAATCCAGAGAGAATAATCAATTCACCCCCCAAAATACACTAAGGAAAACAATATATATTGCATTCCTTCAACTGGACACTTTTGACCTTAACAGAGATAAATTTATCCACTTGATGACTCATTCCCATCCCTTGAGAACTTAGGATAAATAATATAGCTGTAAGGTTACACTTTTCAAAAAAAATTAATAAAATATTCCCCCCTTTTCCCTTTTTCGGTGGAGTTGGGCCACCATCTCTTTTCATCTAAGTTTTTTTGCATACAATGGTGTTATTTTATTATTAACTTGAGTGTGGTGCACTTTACAAGGATAAGCGCACTGGCCTATTTGTGTCCTAGCTCACCAGCTCAATAGTTATACAGGCTCTCTGGCCCAAAGATTATACATACATATATATACATTACATTCATTCCCTCACAATTTCTTGAGTGTCTGCAATAATGTGAAATATGCATACCCTCCCTTGATGTGAAATCCACATGCACTAGCTTAGGTACATGCTACACTATAGAATGTGCGCACATTTTTCTTTGGTTACAAACCTTGCTCATGACTCAAATGCACACAAAATCAAAATGACTCACCAACCTATATGTTCATTACATTTACATTTGTTTCCAATAGCTCACTATACTATATGAAAAATTACATCACACATTACAAATGGGGTTCATATTAGGGACATTGCATTCCCCTTCCCCTCATTTATGCACTATCCTTGGTGCATTATATACACTTATACATACAAAAATTCATTTTTTTTTAAAGATGACGATTCTCTGTTTGCTTAGCATCCTCTCATTCTCAATTTGCATGCTCAGGATCGCACCACGTCCATTGGACCTTTACCAACTCCATGAATCATTTTCGTAGTTTCTTGACTTTCCAATCCAATATGAAAACCAGTCGCACTCAGAAATTGCCTTCTGGATCCACCTGAATCACATTCTAATCAATGACATGATTAACATCAGGTACATAATTTTTAAGCAATGACATGTGGAAAACATTATGAATACACAAGGATGCAGATAATGCAAGCATATAAGCGACATGACCAATCCTCTATATGATTTCAAATGGACACAATAGTGCACTGCTAACTTATAACACTTTCCTAACTTCAGGGAACTGTACCTGGCCTTCACTTTCAAAAACAAATGATCACCTACTTTAAAATATTTGTTGGTTCTACCTTTATCTGCACAACTTCTCTGTCTATCTTGGGAAACCTTTAGATTCTACCTGATTCTTACCATTTGCTCCTTCATTTCCCAGAGAAAATCTAGCCCAACTACTGTGCAATCTACTCGGTTATCCCAACTCACTAGTGTACTTCACTTTCTACCATACGGTGCTTCAAATGGACTCATCTTCAAAGATGTTCGATATCAATTGTTGTAATCAAACTCTACCAAATGTAAGTAGTCTTCCCATTTTTATGGCTTATCCATCACATAGATCCTTAGTATATATTCTATTACTTGATTTACCCTCTCTATTTATCCATTGTTCTCAGGGTGATATGTTGTGCTAAAATTAAGACTTGTCCCAATTCCCTTGAATAATCCCTTCCAAAAATTTGAAGTGAACTTGGGATCTCTATCAGACGCAATTACCTTAGGCATATTGTGAAATTTATCAATTTCTCTCATGTATATCTCAACAATGTTGGCTTCCTTGTGTGTTGATTTCACTGGAAAAAATTGGAAGCTTTAGTAAGTTCGTCCACCACCACCATAATAAAGTCATGTTTCTTTGTATTCCTAGGTAACTTAGTTATAAAATCCATTGTTATAAATTCTCATTTCCACTCAAAAATAGGAAAATATTGTATTAATATAGATTGATGTTTGTTCTCATCCTTAACCTTTCGACATTCAAGACATATAGCAACAAGATCAACAACTTCATTTTTCATACATAGCCAAAAGTATTTCTTCTTGACTGCTACAATTGTCTTCTGGTAACCTGGATGTACAACATAAGGAACCTTATGCATCTCTAACAATATCAATATTTTCAACTCCTAGTCATTTGGCACATAGACTATGCATCTATACATGAGGATCCCATCCTCTCTCAACTTATAACCTTCAAATTTTTGTTGCGACATACCTTGCTGTAAGTTCTCCTTTATGTCCACATAATGCAAATCTGATTTGGAAACTTCTAAAATTTTGTTGCACAAATATGTCTGATACATGATAATGGTTGTAGCATTCATCCCATGCACCCTCCTGCTGAGTGGGTCAGCCACTTGGTTCTCTTTTCCCTTGATATTCTTTATGTCAAATTCATACTCACTGAGGAATTCTGACCACCTGCTTTGTATGGAATTTAAACTTGGCTATCCAAACAAATATTTCAGACCATAATGGTTTTTCTCAGCTCAAATATTTTACCCGCGATATAATTCCACCTTATCCTCAAGGCATGTACTATATATTCCAATTATAAATCATGAGTAGCATAAATCCTTTCATGTTCTTTCAACTTCCTTGATTAATAGCATACCACATGTCCCTTCTGAATCAGGACTCCATTGGGTCCTTCCTTGCATGCATCCATGCACACAATGAAGTCATCATTAGGATCAACAATTATCAAAATTGGCACTTGTCAACAAACTCTTCAAGTGTTGAAAGCTCCTTGCACAATCTAGAGTCCACTCAAATCGTGAACCTTTCTTCTACTGGGATGTGATTGGATGCAAAATCTTTGAGAATCCTTCAATAAACCTTCTGTAGTATTCTTCTAGTCCCATAAAATATCTCACTTCTATGAAATTTCTTGATGTTGGCTATTCCTTAATGACTTTTATTTTCGATGGGTCCACAATTATTCCTTCTTCTGAAATGATATGACCCAATTAATGAATCTTCCTTTGATAAAATGAACACTTTCTCAAATTTTCATAAATATTTTGCTCCCTCAATACCTGCAACACCATCCTCAAGTGTTGCTCATGCTCCTCTTCAAACTTTGAGTAAACAAGTATGCCATCCAAAAATATAATAACAAACTTATCTAAATAACTTCTAAAAAATCCATTCCTTAAACACACGAAGACAACTGGTGCATTCGACAACACAAATGGGACCACTATAAACTCCTAATGACCATACCTTGTTCTAAAGGTGGTCTTGTCGATGTCTTCCTATTTTATTCCCACTTGGTGATATCCAGATATGAGATCAATCTTGGAAAATATCCTTGCACCCCTTAGGTGGTCAGACAGGTCATCTATCCTTGGAAAATGATACTTTTTATTCACTATTATCTTATTCAACTATATGAAATCGATACAAAGTCTCAGTGTACCATCCTTCTTCTTCAAGAAAACAACTGGCACACCCCAATGTGACAAACTTGGGCGTATATACCCCTTCTTCAAAATCTCTTCAAGTTGCATCTGTAACTCCTTCAAATCTGGCATACTCATCCTATAAGGAGTCATGGATACATGAGCTACTCCTGGAATCATATTTATAGAGAAGTCGATATCTATTTTTGGTGGAAACCCCAGTATCTGTTTAAATACATCCTCAAATTCCTTTAGTACTACACAATATCCAACACTTGTCACTTTATCCATAGGTGTCTCCTCCATGTGCACTCAAAATACTTGACATCCTTTATAGCGTTTCTTTAGTTACAATGCTGAAATTTTTCTGATCTTAAGTTTCCTTCCTCATCCAAACAAGTGATGCTCATACAACCAATTCATACCAATGAGGAAATCATATGAACCCAAAGGTATGATATTCAAATCAACTTTTGTTCACAATCCATTCATATCCATTGGACATGTCTTGACCATCTCATTGATTTTCCTTTTTCCCCTATAGCTAACTACACCAACCAAGGTTTTCCGAGCTTGCTTCTCGACAATTGGAATATTTCCCCCATTTTAGGATCTAGAAAACTATGACTAGATCCTAAGTCAATTAAAATAGAAATGGGTTGGTCATTAATCTTACCTTCCACCTCGATCATGTGTGACTGAAACTCATATTTCTTGTTTTCCAGGGCTACGTAAATTCTAGGTACACTTCTACCAATGTCTTGAATTGTTTCTTCTTTCCATACACTGTGTGTAGTCCTCTCTTTTTCATCTCTTTGAGGGAAATATATAAACATATGATTTATGTCACAACCCAAACACTTCATTGGTTGTTTTTTTGACCCGGTTTCCAATGCCCCAGGCATTTTGGTCTCCTTGGAAATTGGTTTTCCTTGTGAAGTATTTATGAAAAACGATGGCTTAGTCCCCTTCTTCCTTGTTCCACCTCACTTTTCAACTTGTCTTCCCAAGCCTTTTTTAAAGTTGATATTCCCCTTTGTTGATCATAGAGACATTTATCTCTTCTTATATTTTCTCTTCTTTTCAATTACTTCGTGCGCCAATTTAAACAACATTTTTGAAATCTCTGATAGACCACATCACCACCCACACCTCTGTCATCAACCCACGATGAATTTAAGTTCTAGCTTCTCTAAAGATTCAACGATAGATTTTTTGAAATTTCAATCATAACCCGAATTGAATGGCTAATGTGACATGGTAAGATATTCTATCTTTACATCTCTTGAACCATTGTGAACAAACTCATTATGTGCATAAGAGAATTCCAAAGCATCCGAAGGAGAAAAATGAGCAACTCGAAGACTCGTGATTATAAAAAAACTAGGTTTAACGAGCTTCATAGGTATGTATCCAAGTCTGTCAATTCATTGGTTATAATTTATATGTGTTCGTCCAATTTTCTACACAGTCTCTAAACTCTTCTCAAGTTTCATGAACAATTCCATTGAGAAATCCAACCACTAGACCCTCGCCGAGAGCATCAAAACTAAAATAACCAAAGACAGGAAATTTTTCTTCCCCAGGGACCGCGATGCAATTGGAGTACGCCCCTAGGGTGAATCTTATTGTCAAAACAACAACAAAGAAATTTTTCATCCAACCTCCAGCCTTTGGCGATACAGAGGAAAGAACCGGATCTAAGGTAGTGCTCCTACAATGTGGGGATCTCTTCAAAAAGATTAGCAGAGAAGAATACCTAGAGTATATCCCACACAATGACCCAGACGTAAGGGCGCTCGATGACCAGGTTCTCCCCAACATTCGATGGTCACATTTACACATGGTGGAGAGTAGAACCCTCATTTTACCCTGCATAAAGGTCTTGAAGTGGCTCATCGACCACACAGATGGGCACAAATGTTTGATAAAAAATGAGAATGGCGGGTGCGTCGGAGTTTTCCTCCTGATAGAGGTCCATAAATACTACAAGATGAGGAACCCAGAGGAGCGGATCAATACGTACATTGTGGTGAAGTTCTACGAATTCCATGACACCAGCCAGTAGATGGCTTCCTGGTGGAGGGAAGACAAGAAATTCACCAATCAGAGCAATGGATGGTACGACACAATCAACCTGAGGGATCCATACATCTATTTGATGGCTCTCATCTACTTGCTATACGAAGAAAAGGATTGCTCCAAGTTTTCAGAAGCATGGATTCCTTTGGCATACACATTTGCAATCGTCGGGATCAGTTTCAATTGGGGAGAAATAATCTCCAAACAATTAAACATCTGTGTGCAACAAGCTCAGACGTTGAAGGAAGGAGAGGCACCAACTTTCTACATGGCCTCGTATCAGCTTGATGTCATGTGCACTAGGAACATCTTCACCATCATGAATCTGAGCTGACATGTTGTAGAGATCTCGGTCCATGTCTACTTCAACATTCTATGGGAAAACAGGTACAAGAAATCTTACTCCCTCATATGTGATGATTTCATTTCCCACATCTATTTTATTATTTTTAAGAAAGAATGCCCTAGCCTATCTATGGAATCCAATAAAATGATAGCCAAGGTAGGCCATTGGTACTTGGACAATCGCGCAACCTACATCAGGGTGTTCGGAGCCACCAGAGCACCACATATCCTACCATCCCATGTCCAAGACCAACTCGTCGTGGGAGAAATTTGTTATCAGACCATCCTGTAGGGATACAACTCCACACTGGTCAAAGACAAGAAATGAGCTTTCATACCCTGGGATTTCCATGTAGGGATCTATTTGGTAAAGGATACTACTCAAGCCAAACAATAAGGCTTGAGCCAACTCAAATTCAAGTTCTCAACAGGCCGATTCCACAAGCATGATCCAAAATTCTTGGCCATGCAACATGCTTCACAGGTGTCATCCCATTGGCCATATTCTCATGATAAGTTTGAGGACTAAGTCTTCAAAGAGAATGCCTAGGACTGGGACGAGGTGGTGCATAGGATGGCCAACCCAAACATGACTAGGTTCAAGGCCATGAGCATGGATGAATAGGTGGAAACAATAGATTAGTCGACTCAAGAGGCCCTCAGAACCAGGGAAGAAATCAGAGTGGAAGAGGTAATAGAGGAACAAAAAAAAGGTTTGTTCTTGACACTAGAAGCACAGAAAAGGGGATTTCTCTTGATGGAAGAGGAAAAAAGAGTCATTGATCAGTTTCAAAATGAACCAAATCCTGTAGATATGAAGAGAATTCTTGCCGATAACCCAATTGAAAGCCGAGGAGATCTAAGTGGATCAGAGCCGATACAACCTAAAGGAATCGTTGGACCCGAGAATACTGAACGCCCACCACCACAGACCGTATCAAGGACACCATGTAGGACTAGTGCACCAAACCCCTTGCATGACTTAATAACTATCTATGATGAGGAGGAGAGTTCGGAGGTTTCCCTGGTGAATCCAGTGCAGCTTACAGAGGAAAAGGAACCCGAGAAATTATCTTCCCCATATCTCGATGCTCCAATTCAAAGCCTTCCACAGAGCGACCAAGAGGTCGAAAGTGTCTTAGAAACTAAACTACTTTATACACTAGGAACCCCATTAGACAACTCAAAGGATGATCTAGGATAGGGCAAATAAGAATGAGAAATTCCACAACATGAAATTAGCATCTCGACAACCGATCACCCAAAAAGTACCGAACCTGCTCTTGGTTCCTCAATTTTGACCAGTAATTTACCACCCAATGAGAAAAAACTAAAGATCGAGCCATCGGGACATATGTAATAGGTTCATGAACCCATTCTTGAAAAAATATACACCGTTAGGAGCCTGGGAAACACTCTTACTTGGGAGACCAACATATCCCCGAACCTGTGGATGAGGTAGCCAACATACAAGCCATCACCTACGATTGAAAGAAGAAATACATCATGAAGAGAAGCACTAAGAAGAGGAGGGTTACTCTTGACAATTCCATCCTTATCACCACAGAGAAGAAATTTATTAGCACGGAGCATGCCAAGACGTTTGAGCTTATCGATGTAGGGATGGAAATCACATATGCCACCCTGGATAGAGAAAGGAAATATGAAGAGGAGTTGGCCTCTATGCTAAAGGAGTTGGAGAATCTACGCCATTTAGCGAAATATTATCAAGATTCCACACAGGCCACAATGTTCTTAAGAAGCTAATTCGAGGATTCCTACAGTAAGTTCACATTTGAGCGACACCTTTTCACTCTAGGGATAGCCGATTTTGAAAAATACACCGTTATGGTGTTGGAAATGTGCAAGGACATGGAAATATGGTATGAGAAATCCCACCAAGTGGTGGAAAGAATTGATTACATCAACATGATTCAAAAGGGTCGAGACTTCGAAGAGCACGAAATTCAGGTACTAAGGGACAATAACATTGACCATATAAGGAAGTTGGCCACATACTGGGTGAATATGGCCCAAGAACCTCATCAGGAGATCCAAGAGAAATGGATCGATTGTGTAAGGAGATGGACCAAGATCAATCAGGCGATGAGAGACGTCGATCTCCCAGAATTCGGCACACCCGAGGACTTTGTCAACTTGCATGACATAGTCAAACTACATGAAGAACAAGACACATAGTGGACTGTAGATATAGAAAAGGTGGTGAACATGGAGCCAGGTCAAGTACAATAGTTCATGTAGAATCCGATCAAGGCTCAAACAATGTTACAATAGTTAAGTGTTAAAGTAGTGAAGTATCAGGCACGGGCAATGGAAATAAAAGAGATCCTTTCGACCCCGATGGACAAACATAGATTCTCGTATTCCAACACATGCGAGGAAATCTTCATAAAATGGTCAGAGTATGAGAAGAGTCATCCACTAAACTGAAACCATTTGATGACTCTTAGAATACTGAGAGATGAAAGTGCCATGTGGTAATGTTTTGTTTTACTTAGCTTGCACTTTGATAGTTATTTTTAGTTAATAATTTGTTATAAATAAAATATCTGGATCAAACTGTTAGAAAAGGTCGATGGTTTTGCAAAGACCCTCATTTTTGGAATTGTAAAGAACTATTTCAGAGCTAGCTTAATTGAGAAGTCTTGTTTAGGACAAGAGACAAGTTTCTATTTTTTTTATCAAAGGCATGTGTGATTGGATCATAAGGAGGAATTATTTCTGACTTTATCTCATGAATGGGTGTTGTAATGAGTGAGAGTTTGTGAATCTGTTGATAAGTTATTTGATTCAATTCGTTCGAAGGGAATGTTATCCTCCTCAGCAAAGATGGAATACACTCCTAGGTCGTCTTCGATATAGTTTAGATCAGGCTGTGGAACACTCTCTATGTAAGGTGAAATCCTTCCCTCTCCAAGGACTTTAATGTTTTTACCATTCCGAGGAACATATAAATGTGTTTCGTCGAGTGAGAGGTATCCACCCATTAAATATTGAAAATATCTCCCCAATATGATTGAGTAATTGCTTACTGGCATATCAATTACCTTAATACTAAGGGTTGTCCTTATTTCAGTGTGTGGGCACAAAACTAAGGTCACATATTTAATCTCACCTATGGTAATTTTTTGTAGACTATTATAGGAGAGCATGCTTCTGGTGTTTTCATTTGTACAAGACAAGCCTAGCTCTTCCATAATAATATTTGACATCACACTTGGGCCCAAACCACCATCAACGAGGCAACAATGGATGATCTTATCCATAATCTTTACATAAATATAAAAAGGGGGATTTTTTACAGGGTATCTAAAGTCATGTACACCTACTTTATTTACAAATGAATCCTCTTCATTCACCTCTTTAGAGAGGTTTGCTACAACAAAATCATTTCCTTCCATGAATTGTTTTAGATGCCTTTGTTGTTCAGGGATGAAAACCATGTCCAAAAGGGTGCCATCTGCTTTGATGTTGGCCAACTAATTCATAATATTGTATTTGGAAGAGGGGAGACGGGAAGTTGTTCCTTGACTTTCATGAACCTTAGGCACCTGAATCATAGTAGTTGGTGATGATGAGCTTGGGCTGGATGAATTGCAGGGAGGATCGAATTTTCCTTTCAGAGCATAGGATTTGTTCCTAGTATTGATTATCATGAGATCCTCTGGCTCTACAAAATCTAGGACGACGATGGTATTTTTTGGCCTTTTACCAAATATCTTATATATAGCACCCTTTCTTACCACACATGTGGCTTCCTCATGGTGTTCCTTGCAAAAGTTACACCAACTTCATGGCAAGATAGCTTTAGGCTGAAAATTATTTTCAATTGGATTCCTAAAGGGGGTTGTAGAAGAGGATAAAGCTCCAGGGGTAAGAGGGGAGACAATTCCCTTTCTCTCATACACTATCATATGATTATTCATATCTTATACTAGTTGTAAGAGGGCGAACATGTCTATCTGTTTAATCAATTATCCCTGGGGAAGAACTGTTCTTTCAAGATGTTCTTCATACTCTAAACAAGTATGCGGAGAGAAACCGATATTATCAATGGATTTTTCCTCAAGCCTATGATGATAGGGGGAAGGTAATGCATTTTAATAATGCATGAAAGTGGCTTGGTTATGAGGTCGAATGAGTTCAGGGATTTGATTGTATAACTTAGTGAAATGAAAGTTGAAGGAGTTGATAGTATCACCATCCTTATAGGTGATGTTATTGTACTTTCATAATTTCTCATATAGGATTTTAGATCACCCATAGGTGGATCTGAACCAATAAACTAAATCCTCCCAAGTAGACAGAATCTTAGGAGGAAGGTCAAAAAAATCAGCCACAGCCTTTCCTTCCAAGGAATTGATGAATAAGCGCATGCAAGTATCATTGTCATTGGCCCCTATGTTGTGACAAGCATTAGAAAATTCCACCAGGTGTTCATTTGTAGTGATGGTGTTATTTCTTGAAAACCTAGGGAGATTCTCTTTGAATTGAGGAAGTGGACGAGTAGCAGGTGCTAGGTTAAGAGGAGAGGACACATGCCACAGTGTGGTCGTGGTGTCCTCTTCAAACTAAAAAATTCCATACTTTTTAATGACTTTGGTGGGATTTGTGGTAGATTGGACAGGGGTATGGTAGCTATATAAGATACCTATCATCGATGAAGATGAATATTGCGAGGAGGAAGCACTTTCAGTGCCACTAGAGCTACCACTAGATGCCATCTTGTGGATGATAGGTGAGGGAGAGAAAGACAAACTGGATGAATTAGAAAAAGTTCCCCTTAGAGCACATTGTTGGGTTGACAACACAATGTTCCTATTTCAACAATAGGATTAATTTCAAGTGATAAGCCTCTTCTTCTTCTAGAAACATGAGAGTCTAAGGACATGAAAGTAAGGTCAAAACTGGAGGACCAATAAGGTTACTAATGATTTGTAAGCTGTCTACATCTAGCTTCCCAACGTTCTTGAGCACTAATATCTCGTTCAATTTCTTCCCATGAATGATTAAGATCAACACAAGTATTGGCAGTGTCTAAAATGGTTTGGAAAAAATTCAAAGCAATGTTGGTCTGATCTTGAAGACCGAGCTCAATATTGGGCTTCCTTGCAACATGAACAATCATTAAGAAATAACACAATCAAAGAATTAATATAAGAAAAATAGATGTATTCGATACTAATAAAACATAAATATTAACCACAGAGATATCGAAGATCTCCCCAGTATGGTCGCCAAATAAATGTTGAGGAAAAGATATGAAATGATCTTACTCAAACATTTTCAGATTTTGCTTGGCTAAAGAAAAATAGACAGGAATATAACCCTATGTTTATAGCCATTAAAATTAAAATCCTAACTCACAAGTATCAATTACAAGTGCTTAGGCTGTTTTTTTATAAATAAAATCGTGTTGAAAAAAACATTTTTTATGTAATTTTCTGAATATATTAGATGCTGAAACAAATATAGAGACAGAAGTAAAAAACACCAAGTCAATAATCAACACATGTGAGACATAAAGTAATCCTTTATTTCATTCCAATTCATCAAAGAATCGTTCTCTTTACAAAATTTTCCTGAGAAAGTTTTGGACCAAATTCAAACTTAGACATCCCTAATGAAACATACAAAAGTACTTCTAACATAAAATAAAAAAAACTGAACTCGAAAAGATCAATCATCTTGCCACAGATTGCTTCCCACTAGACTCTGCACAATAGCCTTTTTCAGTCATAAAAACTAATTCACAAACAGACAAGTCTACACAGACTATCAAAGATAGATCAACACCTCTGAAAAAAAAGTGTCTGAATGATGTAATTCAACCCTGAATCTTGTTGTCTACAATAAGACCCTGCTATCATAAAAAATAATTAGGCTTCTAATGAATTAAGGAATAAATGAAAACTGAATTGTCTCAACAAAAACTCAAGAGCAAACCTTAGTATCCTTCTCCTTCTATTATTCTCGTGTTCCTACCTTTCCTTTTGACTTTAAGCAAATTAGAATTGGTTGAAGTGGTTGAACTACTTCATTAGTTAAGTTAACTAAAAACTCAACCAACTTTTTAGTTAGAGGGAAAAGTAATAAATCATAATAAGGGTTTTTTTTAAAATAAATAATAACTAGTAGGTGGGACCCCTTGTCACTCCTTTTAGCTTTTAACAATCATAACACATCTAGTTAATTAAACAAAACATCCCTCCTTGTGACTCCCATCATCACATTCATATTTGACAATTATCCAATGATATTTGAAACTATTTTCAAAATATATTACTCATATATCCAAAAAAATAACATGTTGTCCAAAATTTCTGAAGTCAACTATCATAATAAATAAATAAAATAAAACTTAAAATCCATATTTTCCAGTCTAATATGCAATATTTCCCTTGTTTCTTTTGTCACCTTTTGATATCTCTGAATTTGCCTTTGGTTGTGCTGATCCTTTAGGCCTAATCTCACTGATCACATGAGATAAATCATCCCTCAAATGTATCTGGGAAGACACTGATTTATCAGAGCCATTGGAGGGTGAGGAAGGGGCAGCAGTGGATTTTTCTTTGTCAGGGGCATGGTGGGCGTCAGTTTTCAACCTTTTTCTAGCATGGGAAAACTGAACTGGTGAGTGGGCAGGGGCATCTTGGACAGTTTGATTGATAGGCGAGGGAGCAGGTAAAGACAAATTGGGCCATCCACGATGTTGGGAAACTGTTGGGTGGACAATCTCTTGCCATCCGTCATTTTCGAGAACCTTAGGTTGCAATGAGACATGAGGGGGCACGAGAATACAATGGGTATGTGGAGATTTGAAGGGAGGCCTTTCAGGCCTAGGTTGGACCACTCCTTGCCCAATCCAATTGAAAAACCCAGCCTGAAATAGCTTTCCTAACTCTTGCGATTCAACATCAAAGTGAATGGAGAATCATGGCCTTCTAGGGCCCCCATTATAATTACCTCTTCCTTGTTTTCCTCTGCCATGGCTACCTCGGCTGAAAAAGCTCATTCATGTATGCATGATTGATTAGCAAATAGTTTCTTTAACAACCATACATGAAAACTCTTTTAAAATATGAAATAAACTTTGGCTCAACAAAATATCAGACTCATGACATCCAATCCATACAAATTGTTTAATTGTTTTCAATGAGCAGGGGGTGAACAAAGGTTCTGGGATATGCGAGGGGTTTGTATTGAGCGAAAAATGTTAAAATGAAGGGAAAAAAGACATGGTTACTACTCACAGACAAAAACAATCAACTGAAATGTAAACCAAAGAACACATCACTATAATCCATCCCTGTGATCTTAAACTGTCACAATACAGAGCTCCTCTTAACTATAATTAAATTTTAGGAACAAGGAGTGAGTAATGAATATGGGAATGCAAGGGGATTGTAATTAGCAAAAAGTGAAATAATGAAAGGGGAAAAGAAGGGATACTGTTCATAAGATTAATTAAGTAATCCATAAAACCATTATGTATTTAACGGAACGAACCAACACTAACCAACTACTGTGATCAATTAACAATTACAGTGTGTATAATTTAACCATTCCTGTGTGTTAAACTTTCTTAGTGTTCCCTTTTAAACCCTTAAGACTTTCAATTACACAGTTCCATCATACCCAAGATAATATGCTTTCTAGAACAACTTATATAAATAATCATGTTTCCTTTCATTTCTTCCATTTAATATTAAAACAAAATTCCAATGAACACACAGTCATTTGCATTGACTTTGTTCAACATCCAAACCATCAACCACTATCTTCAAATAAATTCTTCAAATCAAACACATACACCATTTCTTTTACAATAGTGCCCGATTAACATTTAAATTGTAATGAAACCATACTGTTATAAAACCTGTTCCCATCTCTGATACATTGTACGACATCCATAAAATCTATACAATAGACAACCAAGTCAAAAATATCACGGCTTTAAATTGCAATAATTATGATTGGAAATTAAAACATGCAGCAACAACAACCATCATTTCAACCTATATCATGTTGTAGGAAACACACAACCCAATGCATAAAACAAAGACGCATACTCCCAATCAAACCATAAAACAATGCCAAGTCAACAATCCAACTGTTACACCACAAGAAGAGGCGACTATGTTCCAACTTCATTTCTTGAATCAACCAATTAACCATGCTGAGCTATAGAATTGACTGTTGTAATAAACAATGTAGTGACTAGATGTTGATAATCAAAACCATTTTCAATGCTATTAACAGAGATGAGACAACAATCAATCACTCTCAACGATACTCCACCAACTCATAACAATCAACAATATACCCGACAAGATTTAACTGGCTCCATTTATTAAATGATCTAGGAATAATCAAAATGGTTTTTGAGTAATCAAAGGTTCGCTCTGTTGACCAACACAGGGAGACTGGAGTCGACCACCAACAACAGGTGAGAAAATTTTGAGATAATATGGTGGACACATGAGCCATATCGCCAATTTCTTCACAGACAAGGTGACAGTTCATGGGATAGGAGAGACTATGAACAGAGGAGAAGAGGCTTCTTATAATAGCACTGAGAACACACAGAGAAAAAACCTCATGGTTTTCCTAATCAACCCACGTAATGTTGATATAACACAGAGCCACGAAATAAAAACCAACCCTAAAGCAAGCATCTTGGCATAATAGCCACCTAAACCAATTTTGCAGAAACCACAATTGTAGTGAACCTTTTCACTATCGAGGTTTCCAAACCTCTCAGTTACCATTCTATACATGGATTTTTTTACATAAATCATACTGGAATTATAAGCACATGCATTTAAACAATTAAACACACTTAAATCTCAGAGTAAAATATATAAGTTGTTGCTACAATTAAACAAGCCATAGCATTCAACAGTAATTCATTTACATAGCGGAAAACATGATACATAAACAGCTCAGTCATGCAAAACATGATCAAGCATAATTCAGAATACTTATCTTTTAACAGCTATAGAAATCACCAACCAAGTGCAGGACTTCCACGAACCTCCCAGCCTTAGACCACATTGTTCATCAGCTCAAGAGCGGGTCACCCCCAAGCTGGGACCGAGCTCCACCCCAAGGCAAGGAATCCTAGGCTAGGTTGAGGTTATAGGGAAGACAGTCATACACAACTACCAGGAAGAAATCTCTCCTAGGAATCTCCCACGCTCACTGCCCACAGACCCTCATTCCCCACATGCCTGTTCCACCCTAGGAGAGTGCACCTTCTCTGTCACCTGGACAGTCCTTCGGCTACCAGTCTCCCTTACCTTGGGTTGCAGGAACAGACCAGACCAGAAGTCTCTGGGCTCTAGGGAAGCTACAGGGTTCCTTCTAGGAGTTCCCTCCTCCCTCTGTGCACTCTCTCACCTGGAGGAGTCGCTCACAGGCCAACAAGCTTCATGCAGTCCAATACTGCGTGGTCACAACAACCCACAGGAAAAAAGACACCGGCTTCCCCAAACCGGTTCAACAATCACAGGATGATCTCATGGTGATGGTTCTGGAAATGCGTGACAACAATCCACGCAGGAAATTACACAGACTCCCTGATTCGATCGGGTAAAGAGTCAACTAGATTTTCAGACGGACACAATCTTCTCAGCTCCCAGAACAGAGGGCGTACGCGTATTTTTTCAGCACCACCACAGGCTTTACGGCTTCAGAGATAAACCATGGTATTCTGGCAGAGGTCGTACTGGTTTTCATGCTCAGAGGTTCGGGTCCGAATGGATGAGAAGATCCCCTCCCACTGTTCATCTTGGCGATTATATTTAAATGCACTAGAGTTGACACTTGTCACCCTAGGAACTGCATGCGTACCACAGTGTGCATCCCCTTTGCACGTTCCCTCCCTTGCCAGGAACTTAGGATAAACAGAAATGCACATGTCTCTCTCTCTTTTTTTTTTTAAATAATATTAAAATATTATTCCAGGCCTAAGCCCCTTAGGCTTAGCCCCTAGACTCAACACTCAGCCCCTTTTCCACCTTTCAGCCCCTAATCCCTTGCCCACTCTGTGGATGCTCGGTCCCCCATCACTCATTCATCGTGGTCGATTTGCACCTGGCGGGTGTTTATATTTTATTGATGTCCTGCATACATACAGATACAAAATCCAGGCCCTTGGCCTTCAACCCTTAGGCTCTCTGGCCTAATCAAACACATAAGCCTACTAACTTATACAAAACTCGGCTCACCAGCCTATAACACATATTTACAATCTCTTTCAGATCATGGTTTACATCGGGTCTCGGCCTTGGGGACACTGCAATCCCCCTCCTCTTATTTTTTCACTGTCCTCATTACAACTTACACTGCCTCTGTGTGTCCTTCAAAATTTTCAAAAAGATGCGGGTATTCTACCCGCATTACTTCTTCATGCTCCCATGTTGCGTCCTCAGGACCATACCAGGTCCACTAGACCTTTACAAGCTTTATAACTCGATTCCGGAGCTGCTTGTTTTTCCTGTCCAATATGCGCACAGGGTGCACCTGCAGGACACCTTCTGGTTCCACCTGAATCACAGTCCAATCGATAACATGATTAGCATCAGGTACATATTTCTTAAGCAGTGAAACATGAAACACATTATTTACAGTCATAGATGTAGGTAATACAAGCATGTATGAAACTGGCCCAATCCTTTCCAGGATCTCAAATGGCCCACAAAATCTTGTTGCCAACTTGGCGCAACTTCCCAATTTCAGGGAACTACTGTTATTTTTCACTTTCAGGAAAACATGGTCACCCACTTTAAATTCTCTATGGGTTATGTTACTATCAGCGTAACTTTTCTGCCTATCCTGGGCAGCTTTCAAATTCTGTTTGATTTATATCATTTGATCTTCCATCTCTTTGAGTAGTTCAGGTCCAACTACTGTTCTGTCAGCTAGATTATCCCAGCTCACTGGAGTGTTGCACTTTCTTCCATAAAGTGCTTCGAATGGGATCATCTTCAATGATGCATGGTACCCATTATTGCAAGCGAATTCTACCAAATGCAGGTAGTCTTCCCACCTTGATGGTTTTTCCATCACATACATTCTCAGCATGTCTTCTATTACTCTGTTTACTCTCTCTGTCTGTCCATCAGACTTGGGTTGATATGTTGTACTGAAGTTTAGATTCATTCCAAATCCTTTGAATAGTCCTTTCCATAAATTCGAAGTGAATTTTGGGTCCCTATCAGACACAATTGTCTTAGGAATTCCATGCAAGCGTGCAACTTCTTTTAAACAGATATCAACAACATCTGCTGCTCTGTGGGTGGTTTTCAGTGGAATAAAATGGGCAGCTTTAGTAAGATTTTCCACCACCACCATGATTGAATCATGTTGCTTGCTTGTTCTGGGCAATCCTGTGATAAAATCCATTGTTACCACATCCCATTTCCACTCAGGAATAGGTAAAGGCTGCAACAACCCTGCTGGGTGTTTGTGCTCAGCCTTGACCTTCTGGCATTCCATACATCTGGCGATATATTCAACAATTCCATTCTTCATACCAGGCCAAAAATAATGGCTTTTGACTGCTTCCACAGTCTTTTGATATCCAGGATGACCAGCATAAGTCACATTATGCATTTCCTTTAGAATTTACAGCTTCAATTCTTGGTCATTGGGTACATGCACTCTATTTTTATACATAAGTAGACCCTCAGTTCCTAAGGTATAACTTTCCTTGGTTTGTGGTTTCTCATGCTGTTGTAGCTTTGCTACAAGTCTTTTGTACTGCAAATTGGCATTTGCAGCTTCAAGAATTATGTCTTTCAATTCAGTTTTGTACATGCTAATGGCTGTAGCATGTAATTCATGCACTTTTCTGTTGGGTGCATCAGCCACTTTATTCTCTTTCCCTTTGATATGCCTGATATCAAAATCGTATTCGCACAGAAATTCCAGCCATCTAATTTGCCTGGCATTTAGGGTTGGCTGATCAAATAGATACTTCAGACCGTTCTGATCTGTTCTCAACTCAAATTTCTTGCCCATGAGGTAATGTCTCCATTTCCTCAAGGAATGGACAACTACTGCCAGCTCTAAATCATGAGTGGCATAATTCTTTTCATGCTCTTTCAGCTTTCGAGATTCATAACAAATTACAGATCCCTCTTGGCCGAGAACTCCTCCCAGCCCTTCCTTACATGCATCCGTGCACACTACGTAATCCTTACTTGGATCAACAATCTTCAGGATTGGAGCACTATTGAGCAACTGCTTCAATTTCTAGAAGCTGCTCTCACATTCATCAGTCCACTGAAATTTCTTCTCCTTCCTTTGCAAGGAAGTGATAGCATGCGCTATCCTTGAGAATCCGGCTATGAACCTCCTATAATAACCTGCCAGACCCATAAAGGATCTAACTTCTGTCACATTTCTTGGCACTGACCACTCTTGAATGGCCTGTACCTTCTCAAGATCCACAACGATCCCCTCCTCTGATATAATGTGTCCCAAGTAATGGATCTGCCTTTGGTAAAATGAGCACTTGCTCAGTTTTGCGTAAAGCTAGTGTTCTCTCAACACCTGCAGCACCATTCTAAGATGTTGTTTGTGTTCTTCCTTTGTCTTGGAGTACACCAAGATATCATCCAAGAAGACTATGACGAACTTGTCCAAATAATTTCTGAACACTCCATTCATTAAGCACATGAAGACAGCGGGTGCGTTGGACAATCCAAACGGCACCACTGTAAACTCATAGTGACCGTACCTTGTTCTAAAGGCGGTCTTGCCGATGTCTTCATCTTTTATCCTCACTTGATGATATCCAGATTGAAGATCTATTTTCGAAAATACTTTCGCCTCCTTTAACTGATCAAAAAGATCATCAATCCTTGGCAGAGGATACTTGTTCTTTACAGTGACTTTATTCAACTGTCGAAAGTCAATGCACAACCTCATCGTCCCATCTTTCTTCTTCACAAATAGGACTGGGGCTCCCCATGGTGACACGCTGGGACAAATGTACCCTTTCTTTAGTAGCTCTTCGAGCTGCAGTTGCAACTCTTTCAGCTCTGGTGTGCTCATCCTGTAAGGAGCTTTCGAAACTGGAGCTACTCCAGGCATTAGATTTATAGAAAAATCAATGTCCCTCTTCGGAGGTAGTCCAGTCACCTCCTGAAACATGTCATCAAACTCTTTGAGCACCCTGTGGTCTTACAGATTCAAGACCACATTTTGGAATACTTCTTCCACCCGGGATGCAAATAATTGACATCCTTTTCGGTAACATTTCTTCAGATGCATGACAGAGATTTCTCTAACAGCCATGGCTCTGGGAATTCCTTGGATTGTTACCTGATTTCCTTCTTCGTCCAGACATGTAAATCTCTTGTTACGACAATCTAGAAGGGCATGGTGCTGGTCCAACCAGTCCATCCTAATTAAGCAATCATATGAGCCTAAAGGAAGAATGTTCAATTCAGCCTTAGTGCTCATTCCTTTCATGTCCACTGAAAAGGGCTTAACCAATTTAGTGACCTTCCTCTTGGTCCCTGTGGCTAACTGCACTAACCAAGACTTCTCATGTTTTCTCTTCGTTAGATGCAAACTTTCCACCACTCTAGGATCTACATAACTATGGCTAGCTCCTGAATCAATCAAAATAACAAGTGGTCGGTAGTTGATCATACCTTCCACTTCAATCATGTGCGATTGAAATTCCTCTTGTTTATTGTCCAGGGCTGCGTAGATCCTCGACATTCTGATGCCCATATCCTCCACTATTTTAGCTTGTTGAACAGTGTGGACAGTTCTTTCTTTGTCTTTTCTGTGGGGGCAGTCTCTGTACCTATGATTTCCTTTACAGCCCCAACACTCCATGGGTGGAGGCCTTGGCATCTGTTCACTCCCTTCAACTTTCCTGGGCTCTTT
>JZKD02S1906074.1:200075-213715 GCA_000966675.3 Picea glauca | reverse complement strand
CTTTACAGCCCCAACACTCCATGGGTGGAGGCCTTGGCATCTGTTCACTCCCTTCAACTTTCCTGGGCTCTTTAAAAGATGACTTTCCCCAAGGATTGTTTCTGAAAAAGGAAGGTTTGCTTCCTTTCTGCCTCTGTTCTTTCTTAAACCTCTTCTGGTTATCCCAAGGCTTCCGAAAGGTAGGCTTTTCTCTTTGTTGTTCATATAGGCATTTCTCCCTTCTTATGGTTTCCTCCATGGTCTTAGGATCATCATATTGAATCTTGTCACCAATGGAAGGTGGAAGTCCACTCAGATACCTCTGAATTTTAACAGCCTCGTCTTTGATGAATGGGACATACTTCAACAATTCTAGAAAACTTCGTTCATACTCATCAATGGTCATACTGCCCAACTTGAGTTCGAAGAACTCCTTCATCTTTCTATCATAGTATCTTTTAGTTAGGTATTTCTTCTCGAAATACCTCTTAAACTCCTTCCATGTGAACTCTTTCTCTCTAATGTGTTGCACCTGCACAAACTGATCCCACCACATGGATGCTTTTCCTTTCAGTTGGTACATTGCAATTCTTCCTTCTGCATGGGCAGAATAATTCTGCAGTTGGAAGTATTTCTTCATGCCCAGCAACCACGTCTCGGAATCTTCCTCCTTCTTATGTTCTCCATCGAATGTTGGAGGTTTAATTTTATTCATCTCCCCTTTCAATTCCTCCCTTCCATATTTCTGATGTTTTCTGGTAGGGGACGGGCTTGAACTACTGTGTGTCTTCCTATCCGAATGTTTCTGGGAGTGACTATGATGTCGGCTACTACTCCTCGATTTGCTTCTTCTCCCATGTTCTCTGCGACTCTCTATCGTACCTAAGTCTCTTCCCTTCTCAAGTTCTTCTCTATTCTTTCCAGACTCTGCAAAAATTTTAAGTTTAATTTCCCTTGCTGATCCTTGACTTTCATGAGCTCTCGGCTATCAGATCGACGCTCCTTGGCCTCTCTTTGCAATCCTTCAAGGATTTTCATTATATGTCCTTCCTTATCCATCTCCTTTCCATTCCCATTAGATTTCGATCCTTCGAATCCTAGGTTAACATCCTTTCCTTCACGTTCATCTTCCATTTCAGGGGTAATTTGCACTCTTCCCCACTCCATACTCGGCATTGATTAACTGGAGTTTTGTCCTCTGTTGTATTCTGAACGTGCACTATGCAATCCAATTCAAAATTGTCAGGCCATTAAACTTCATGAATAATCCACAACGTTTATAACTAATACGAACAAGAACGAAAGACATTTCAACTTCACAAGTTTTTTGAGCTCTCTCTGGCTATGTGTTTTTTGGGTTTCTTGAAATTCTCTTATTTCCCTATTGGAAAATTTTCCTCCCACAGGAAACTTTTCGAGGTCTCCCTTCCTTCTATCAGGGTTACCTCTATCGGGATTTTGAAACCGACAGTATTCTGGTGGGTTGAATCCCCAATTTCTGATTTCCGATGCGCTACCTTTACGCGTTAGCCCTTGCTATGGTCTCTACACCATGTGACCGCTGACTCGTGACCCCGGCCCTTTCCCTTATTGGGGTTCGGGGTTTCGCGAATCGAAATGTGCCAAAACTCTTGACAGCGAAATCCATGATTTCCCGATTTCCGATGGAGTTCGTCCGTGCTAGCCCTCTAGGCTATACCCTCACCATACGACCAACCTCTGTATGACCGCAGTCAACTTCCCGTCGGGGTTTTGGGATCTAATTTCCCAATGAGCTCTCCGTGCACTAGCCCCCCAGCTAAACTTCCACCATATGACCACTTCCCATGACCGTGATCAATCCTCCTATCGGGGTTTCAGGATTTGTGATGTCGCGATGCACATGCATTCACAACCCTCAACCCTTCGATTCCCAATGTTCTTTTACACTGGCTAGCCCTCCTGGCTTAGCCTCTAGTCCACATGACCATACTATATGACCTCCACCTTACCCTGTCGGGGTTTCGGCGGTTTCAATGTCAAAGCGCATACGCTCACGGGATCCCCGATATCCCGATTACCGATATGTCGACGCACCTTTTGCTTTAACCCTTCACAGTTAAGCCCAGGTCCATGTGACCTCTACCCCATGACCGTACTCAAAGATCTCGTCGGGGTTTTGAGGTTTGGAGTTTCAAAGTGTCTGAATCACTTATCACCGGGGTTCCTGATTTCCCGATGAACTTCAAACACCGATGGAATTACTCCTTGTCGGGACTTCCCCCGATGGCAGATCTCTGCCACATGTCCCCTAATATGAACGGTCCAGATCTTGTCGGTAAATCGTGGATAGTGATTCCGTGTGACAATATTTCTATGTGCTCGAGAACTCCGATTCTCCGATGCTCGTGGGAATTGACTCTACCATGTCATTGTCCCCTCGTCGTCCTTTCGGACATCGCGATATTGCGATTCCTGATGCGATGATTTCTATGTCTCCGGAGTCCACGAAGTGTCGAACCCCGACTCCTCTCGGATCTTCTGACGCGTGTCCACCTGAGATTCACGGCTATGATTTCTTCGGTGTTTCGAGACTCACAAGGTCTCGGTTCTCTTGACTTCTAAAACCCCGATGACTCTAATATCTCGACGCCTCTCTGGGACTTCTCCTCTACCCATGAGGACTTAAACCCTGTGCAACTTCTATCAACTTAGACGGTTGATGGTTAATCCCACAGTGATCTTACGACTCACGATCCTCCCGAGTTTAAACTCCTATACACTCTGGGCCATACCAGGGTTCAAAATTGGTCCTCCAAACACAATTTCCCCTCGCATTCTCAGTCCAAAGACTGCTCCACCGGCCCATCTAGGCTCAGTGTCGAAACCTTCGCTCTGATACCACTTTGTAGTGAACCTTTTCACTACCGAGGTTTCCAAACCTCTTAGTTACCATTCTATACATGGATTTTTTTACATAATTCATACTGGAATTATAAGCACATGCATTTAAACAATTAAACACACTTAAATCTCAGAGTAAAATATATAAGTTGCTGCTACAATTAAACAAGCCATAGCATTCAACAATAATTCATTTACACAGCGTAAAACATGATACATAAACAACTCAGTCATGCAAAACATGATCAAGCATAATTCAAAATACTTATCTTTTAACAGCTGTAGAAATCACCAACCAAGTGCAGGCCTTCCACAAACCTCCCAGCCTTAGACCACATTGTTCATCAGCTCAACAGAAGGTAACCCCCGAGCTGGGACCAAGCTCCACCCCAAGGCAAGGAATCCTAGGCTAGGCTGAGGTTACAGGGAAGACAGTCATATACAACCACCAGGAAGAAAGCTCTCCCAGGAATCTCCCATGCTCACTGCCCACAGACCCTCATTCCCCACATGCCTATTCCACCCCAAGAGAATGCACCTTCTCTGTCACCTGGACAGTCCTTCAACTGCCAGTCTCCCTTACCTTGGGTTGCAGGAACAGACCGGACCGGAAGTCTCTGGGCTCTAGGGTAGCTACAGGGTTCCTTCTAGGAGTTCCCTCCTCCCTCTGTGCACTCTCTCACCTGGACGAGTCGCTCACAGGCCAACAAGCCTCACACAGTCCAATACTACGTGGTCACAACAACCCACGGGAAAACAGACACTGGCTTCCCCAAACCGGTTCAGCAATCACAGGATGATCTCACGGTGATGGTTATGGAAATGCGTGACAACAATCCATGCAGGAAATTACACAGACTCCCTGGTTCGATCGGGTAAAGAGTCAACTAGCTTTTCAAATGGACACAATCTTCTCGGCTCCCAGAATAGAGGGCGTACACGTATTTTTGCAGCACCAACACAGACTTTACGACTTCAGAGATGAACCAGGGTATTCTGGCAGAGGTCGTACCGATTTTCACGCTCAGAGGTTCGGGTCCGAATGGATGAGAAGATCCCCTCCCACGGTTCATCTTGGCGATTATATTTGCATGCACCAGGGTTGACACTTGTCACCCTTGGAACTGCATGCTTACCACAACATGCATCCCCTTTGCATGTTCCCTCCCTTACCAGGAACTTAGGATAAACAGAAATGCACATGTCTCTTTTTTTTTTTTTTAAATAATATTAAAATATTATTTCAGGCCTAAGCCCCTTAGGTTTAGCCCCTAGACTCAACACTCAGCCCCTTTTCCACCTTTCAGACCCTAATCCCTTGCCCACTCTATGGACGCTCGGTCCCCCATGACTCATTCATCGTGGTCGGTCTACACTTGGCGGGTGTTTATATTTTATTGATGTGCTGCATACATACAGATACAAAATACAGGCCCTTGGCCTTCAACCCTTAGGCTCTCTGGCCTAATCAAACACATAATCCTACTGGCTTATACAAAACTCGGCTCACCAGCCTATAACACATATTTACAATCTCTTTCAGATGATGGTTTACATCGGGGCTCGGCCTTGGGGACACTACAACAATCATACATGAACCCACGACCAGGCGAAAACGATAACAGTGACCCACGGTGGTTCAAAATCAAACACAACAATAAATACGACTGGGTATGTTTACAAGAACTACGTGGAGACAACCAACAAATATGGACTGAATGAAACCCTCCAAGAAAAATCCATAAGACAACAAAGAGCCTTCATGGCTTCCACCACACAAAATCATCAATGAAATCGTGACTTCAACTATCCAATCCTTTGATTTATAGTGAATACACACAACCAACCATTCCAAAGAAAAATCACAAGTTTACATAGTTTCCAGTCTCAAGAAAAGCACAGTCCCATACATCACCGAGCCAATATCTATTTCATAACCAAAGCGGGTTCATGGCTGGCAGAAAAGACATACCTGTAACCAAAAATCCTTAAAAGCGTGAGCTTGTTCGAGCAGTTCTTCCCTTGTCTGAAAATCAAAGCTTAACCACAGTTAAACACAATTGAACAATAGCCAAGCTAGGGTAGTGGCCATTGGGCGAGATATGGAGTGACGTGCAGTAAATGCACGTTGCTTCCATCCTTTACTCATTCAATCACTTAGTACACACCAACCAACCATCCATTAATCGATTCAATTAATCCATGCATCGAAACCAACATCCATTACTTGCCAAATATGGCACCCCATAGCACATTTAACCATTTCCAACCATAACGTAACACATATCAATTGTTCTCCCATAAAACTCAATAACTCGTATAGCCACTACAATGTTTAGTTAGGACTAGCCCCATTTCTTAAATTTCAATGCATATAGTGTAGCATAGTTTAGTTTCTTCCTTAGATTCTTCCATAGGTCTCTTTTCACTTGCTCTTATTTCATATTATAACTAACATGTGTCTTGTGTAGGTACAACATATGATGATCAATGCAATAATCATGAGTATCATATATTCATATAAAATTATAGCTTAGAGCAACGAAAAACCACACATAGCATGCCTTATCCATCTGCCATTATGTCGCAAAAAAAACCCAAAATTCCATCAATAATGTAGAACATTGTAAGCAATGTCGAACAATAGCATAAACATCAAATAAGAACTAGGCATGATCCTCCAATATACAAGGGGGTCCCACCTAATAGCATTATATATTTATAGTTAGCTTATGATAATAGGCTTTATCAATACTTTGTGGGCGAAATCCTCGTTGTTATTTTTATCGTCAATAGTCATCATCATTCATTTTCATGTCACAACGCTCATTCTTCAGACTCATTACTTGTCCAATGTTTTTTATTTAGAAGAGGTTAGTTAGGGAATCATACATATTCTTAGATGAGTCAAGATGAGAGATGTAGGGTATCAAGTGGTCTTTTATAGATTCCACTCTGATACTCATGGCATTGATGTCATTGTCCTTGAACTTCTCCATAATTGCAATGTTCTAAGGTTCCTTCTCTTTTCCTTCTTCAAACTGTGATTCCATGATATTTCATTTCACAATATAAAACACTTTATTCTTGACAAGGATGAGGTCAATCCTTTTCTTCCATGCTCTAAATTTAGAATCCCCTTCTAACTTGTTTCCTGACTTCATAGAGTAATTCATGACTACTTTGACTTGGTCAACCTTTGACTTTGACCAAAAAATCAAACTTGACGTCTTAGCTTGATGAGAGTACCAGGAGGTGCGTTAGGTTAGGGTGCACTAGGATATCTATAAATTAGGTCAATCTCTTCACTTAAGGTGCCTCAACAAGAGGGTTAAGGTTTTGTTGCTGTAGCAAAAACTTGGACTGCAACTGCAACTATAACTGAGCAAATCCTCCCAATATATCTTACAACGGTTAGACTGTCCGAAGATAGTGTGGGCCCATAACCTATTAGAAAATTAGGTTTTCTCATTTATCCATAGACAATATAGAAATATTGTCACCCAACCATAGGCCAAAGCCACTCCCGAGCACCTTAACCTTGACAAAACATAATTTTGGAAGAAAACCCTAGGCCTAATAACCAATAAATGTAGTGTACCTCTCTCTAGAGCTAGCACACAAGGAATAAATTCCAAACCATAACGAAGAGAAGCTCCAAGCCTAAAACCGAAAATACAAGTTCCAATAGCTGCAATTGCAACTACTCTCCAGACTTGCACACTTATTAAATTTTTGTAGTGTGCACTAGATTTCTATAGTTGTAAGTTGTGTGTGTACAAATGAGCTCTGGAATCCTGTATTTATACTTCTCTTTCTTAGCTTCCTAGGGATACTTCTCTTTTCGAAGGCTAAAGACTCAATATTAACTTATTTTCTTTAGTCGACCTCTCTTCTAGGGTTATATCCAATGCTTTAGGGTTTCTTCTTGCTTCCTGTAATATTCTATTCTTGTTAGGGTTACATGTGGAGGTTAATACCCTCACACCTACCATAATATCAACATTGTCTTCAACATTTATTACTCCATAACTTGTTTTCCTTTCTAGTGATGATAGTATTATATAGGAACCTTACACTCATGAGGCCATATGATGGGGATTATCATTATACGTGCACATAATTGGTTATGCTAGTTATTAATATTAAATTAAATTAGTATTATTATCATCATCTGTATAATAATTATTGATATTGCATAGTGAATTATAATACTGATTTTGATGGGAAATAATGATGTTATCATATTGTTTAGATACATGACATTTAAGACATTGAAAGGTGAATGATGAATTATGTTATTGTGTATTGATGCAATAAGTTAAGTTTGGTTTTAGAATAGATGGGTTGGATGATACATTAATTGTTAAATTTTAGTTGCCAATTATCTAATTAACTCAGACACTTAGAAAATCATTATAGTTGGGAACTTATCTACAATTGAATTGGAATGCCTAATAAACATTATGATTGATAATAGTAATATATTGAAATTGTTTGGATTAAGGTGTTTTAGTCTTTATATCATGAATCTTAACTACTTATATTAAATATGTTATTTCTATTTGAAAGTTGTAACATGACATCGAAAAGTCTTAGAACTCGGTGATTATTGGCCTATCTAGTTGACATTGGTTGAGCAAGAAAAAAATATTAATAGTAAGTGTATTGGTGTGATGTAATGATTGATTGATTTTATAGTGATGTAATGAAGATTAGTTATGATCGATTATTATTGATGTATCTTGCTTATAACTTTATATGTAAATTGTCATGATGAGTATTTACTTGTTGGTAATTTTACAAAGAGGATATGGGAATAGATACTTCAATGTTCCTCAGAACATTCGCTAGTCCTAAGACCTTTAATGGTCAAAATCAATCAGATGAATCCTAGACTTGAGCATTGATTATGTGTCTTGGAGGTCCTAACCTTGCCGGTAGGTTGGGTGGGTAGAAATCTTTGTTATCTTTATGTGATGAAAATAATATATTAGTTATAATGATGTTGAATTTGATTGTTGTCATGTTGTGATGTATATGAGAATAGAATGTGTATTATTTGAAGTATGTTAATGTCGCCTATCACTTATTCTAACTGATGTTTAAAAAAATATATATTTACCACTAGTTTTCTCACTCACATTGATGTTGTAACAAATGGGTCACTACAAATGGTATCAGAGCAGGTTCAACCCTACGACAATGGATCATTACGCCTTCCACTCTGTCAAATAAATGATTAAATATGTATCACTAATTAATTTTGAAATTTTCAATGAATGTAATCATTGTTAGAGGATGTAGGGGAAATAGATGACATGGAACTGGAGGAATAAGTGTGACACCTCTGATAGTATCCACGCCAGAGGGGTATAACCCCCAGGGAGATGAGAAGACTATTGAGTAGGAGAAGGTTGTTTTGGGAGATGTGGTAGGTATGATGAGATCCTTCCAAAGGATGTGAGAGGCGTTGATCAACTGCTTGGATTGAGATGAGGGAAGAGCGTTTATTCCCATTAGCTGGTAGTAGTAGCATACATAGAGAACTCGAGAAGGTGAAGTTTCCCAAGTTCTGGGGTGCCACATATGACTTATCCACCGAGGCATGGTTAGAGAACATGGAGATGTGCTTCACACTTCGTTATTACACCTCCAACATGAAATTTCACATAGCGGTATTTCAGATGAAGGGGAGTTCTCTACTTTGGTGGAAGACACTCCTACCCCAACTAAACATGGTCGTCGAAGAAGTTTCATGGGAGTTGTTTGAGGAATGGTTCTGAGAGAGGTATTTGTCAGAGGAATTCAATGAGCACCAAGTTAATGAGTTCAATACCTTACGACAGGGTGGTAGTACGGTGTAAGAGTATGAGGCCAGGTTCATGGAGCTACTTAGGTATGATCCACATCTGAACATGGAGAATTTAAAGGTTAACAAGTTTGTGTCCGTCCTTAACTTCAACATTCGTGCAAAGGTGAGGATCATAATGCCTCAGACATTACACAATGCAGTTCAAAAGGCCCTCATAGATGAGGAAGAACTAAATAGTGGGGGTCAAGGAAGGACTCCTTCTAGACTAATTGGACATATGACATTAGGAGTGCAACAACATTAGACACCATCCAGAGATACTTTTGGGCATAGAGATATGCCTAGAGGACCTATGTTCTCGACACTGAAATGATAGACTATTCAGCAGAGGACTTCTTATATAGGACCATAACAGTAGAAAAAATGTTGTCTGCAACAACAATGTTTTAGGATTGTTCAACAGAACATACCAACATCACAAACTACTAGGCCAACAACCTCTACTTTGGGGACCAGGAGCACTATGTTGGTTGTGGAGCCTGATTATCTTCTTGATTTAGAGGTATTTATTTTCATATGTGTTTATACCCCATGAAGACTTTACACCGCAGAATAATGTACACTCCTCCACGCGGGGGAGTGCAGGGTGGGGTTACTCCACCTTGCGAGGTCCAGTGGGGGATATCCCCAGCGAGGGTTCAGGGGCCGCCCCCGAAGGAAACATTTCCTTGTAAATGTATATTGTAATTTCATAGTAAATATGGACCATTCATTACAAGGTCGCATATATGATGAAAGAAGTTATGTTAGGGTTTTTTTTCTGTGGAAGGAAACCCTCTTTTATGAGGGAAATGTATTGCAGATATGTATTATTGCGAGTATTATATTCTGAGTGAGGAAACTATGAGACAAAGAAGAGAAAGTTACAATGAGTGTGTTGTAGGTTGTATCCCTTCATTTACTGGATAATAATAAAGGAAGGACCTGACAATTTCTTTGGTGGACGTAGCCCACACTGGGCGAACCACGTATATCTGTGTCTCTATTGTAATGTGTATCTTTTGTTTTTTATTTCCGCATTTGTTTTATTTTATTTCTCTGTGATCCTGTTTTTCTAATAATTGGTATCAGAGCGAAAGGTAACTCATAGGAAAAGAGGGTTTCTGGTTCGAGTGGGAGCAATGGTGAAAGATGGAAAGTTTATGGTCAAGAAATTTAACGGCCAAAACTATCAGTTATGGAATATGTAGATGGAAGATTATTTATACTAGAATGATATATTCCCACCATTGGGTGGAAAAACAAATACGTCGACGACCATCAAGGATGAAGAATGGGAGGTTCTTGATAGAAAGGCGCTGGGAATGATACAGTTTAGCTTGGCAACGTCAATGGATTTTAATATTTCGAAAGAAAAGATAATGAAGGAGTTGATGGACACATTGGCTAAACTATATGAAAAACCCTCAATGTCCAATAAGGTATTTCTAATGAAGAGATTATTTAGTATGAAGATGTCAGAAGGTGGATCTATTGTAGATCATTTAAATGAATTTAATATGGTTACTAATCAACTAAGTTCTATAAAAATGGACTTTGATGATGAGGTCAAGTCTCTTCTAATATTGTGCTCATTGCCAGAAAGTTGCAATGGATTAGTCATGGTTGTAAGTAAGTTTATCTCTTGTTCAAATACTTTAAAATTTTATGATGTTGTTGGTGTTATCCTTAGTGAGGAAATGTGACAGAAAATCACAGCTGAGACATCAGGTAATGTGTTAAACATGGATAACAGGGGAAGACAAAAGGATAGAGGAAAGGGCTCAAGGAACCGTGGGAATTCTAGGAAGGAAGATCCAAATCCAGAATGATAAATATAGAGTGATGGAATTATGGTAATAAAGGACATCTGAAGAAACACTGCGGAGCTCCAAAGAAATAAAGAGATGGACAACATGAGAAAAATCAAGAAGGAAATGTAACATGTGATGTGTTACCAGATGCTTTGATTCTTTATGTAGATAAGATTTATGAGTCTTGGGTAGTAGATTCAGGGGATTCATTTCATGCCACACCCCATAGGAAACATTTTCTAGATTATGTTCAAGGTGAGTTTGGACAGGTTCATTTGGGTGATGATGCACCATGCAAAATTGTTGGAATGGGAAAGGTAAAAAAAAATCAAACCAATGGTTGTTGAAATAGGTAAGACATGTTCCATATCTAAAGAAAAATCTAATTTCAACAGGGAAGTTGGCAAGTGAAGGTTGTATATCCATATTTACAGTTAATATGTGGAAGGTAACCAAACGATCACCGGTGATAGCAAAAGGAGAGAAGGTAGGTACATTGTATTTATGTACTAGTAATACTAACTCTTCTATCTCTTTAGCTTATATAGGAATGGATACGACACTGTGGAATGATAGAATTGGATACATGAGTGAGAAGGGGATGTAGATACTTCACAAAGGAAATTTGTTTCCATATCTTGAACAAATTGATTTGGATTTCTGTGAGAATTGTGTTTATGGAAAACTGAAGAGACTCATATTTCTCAGAGTTGGAAAAGAAAAAAACAGTGAAAGGTTAGATCTTGTGCATATAGATGTATGGGGACCAACTCAGGTATCATATCTTGGTGGCTCTCATTATTATGTTACTTTTATTGATGATTCAACTAGAAAACCTTTGGTTTATTGCATTCGAAAAAAATATGATGTTTTTGATACTTTTAAGAAATATAAAGCTTTGGTTGAGAATGAGACAAGAAAAAGGTTGAAGTGTATCAGATCAGACAATGGAGTGAATATTTAGGCAAGGAGTTTGATTATTATTGTTCATACCATGGGATTCATAGAGAGAAGACAGTTTCAGGAACACCACAAGAAAATGGTGTGTCAGAAACGATGAAATGGACAATCATGGAGCATGCAAGGAGTATGAGATTGCATGTTGGTCTGCCCTTACAGTTCTGGGTAGATGTTGTAGATATTGTTGTTTACTTAATAAACAAAGATCCTTCAATCTCTTTGGATGGTGGAATTCGAGAGGAGGCATGGACAGGTAAAAGGGTAAACTATTCTTTTTTGAAGACTTTTGGTTGTCAAGCATTTGTCTATATTGATAAAGAAAATAGAACAAAGCTTGCAGAAAAATCGAAGAAGTGTAACTTTATTGGATAAGATGTTAATGATTTTGGTTATTTATTATGGGATTATGAAATCAAAAAATCATTAGGAGTAGATATGTCATATTCAATGAGAAGGTAGTCTACGAAGATCAGTTGCAAGGAAAGATACAAGAAAAAGAAAAACTAGAATACACAGTTCTTGATGAGATCACCAAAAAATAAATTCCAAAGGAGCCAAAAAATCAAAATGTACAACAACAGAAGCAACAAGTACCTCAAAATTCTGCAAGTGTTGTTAGAATATCTATCAGGTTAAGTAGACCCCCTGAACAATACTCTCCTTCATTGTATTATTTATTGTTGACTAATTCTGGTGAACCATAATGTTATGAAGAGGCAATGCAGGTAGACACCAAAAATAAGTGGGAGCAAGTAATGAAAGATGAAACGGATTCCCTGGTAAATAACTAGACTTGGGATTTGGTTCAATTTCCTATAGGAAAAAGAGAATTATAGAATAAATGGGTTTACAAGTTGAAGGAAGAATACGGAGGCAAAAATCGATACAAGGATAGACTTGTTGTAAAGGGGTTTACACAAAATAAAGGTATATATTTTGATGAAATATTTTATCCTGTTGGTAAAATGACTTCAATTGGGACTATTTTAATTCTTCTGGCCTTAGAAGATTTAAATCTTGAACAATTAGATGTAAAAACATATTTTCTCCTTGGATATTTGGAGGAAGATATTTATATGAAACAACCACAGGGGTATGAGGTCAAAGGGACGGAGAATTTGGTATGCAAGTTGAATAAGATCTTGTATGTCCTAAAGAAATCTCTAAGGCAGTGATATTTGAAGTTTGACAGGTTTACGATAGAACAAGTTTATAGTAGATGTCATTTTGATCATTGTGTTTATTTTAAAAGGATAGAAAATGGAAGCTATATTATCTTGCTATTGTATGTAGATAACATTCTTGTTGTAGGGTCTAATATGCATTATATAAATGTTCTCAAGAAGAAATTAGCCAATTCTTTTGTGATGAAGGGTTTGGGTGCTGTAAAGAAAATCCTTCATATGAGAATAACAAGAGACAGGAAAAATTGCAAATTGACATTGTCTTAGGGTTAGTACATAGAGAAGGTATTTGAAAGGTTTAGAATGTAGAATGCAAAGCCAGTTAGTACACCTTTGGCCAGCCATTTTAAATTAACTAAGTAAATTTGTCCCAAGACACAGGAGGATATAGAATACATGTCTAGGGTCTCTTATTCATTACTAGTTGGCAGCTTGATCTATGTGATGGTTTGCACAAGACCAGATATTTCCCATGCACTAGGATTTGTGAGCGGGTATATGAACAATCCATGTAAAGAACATTTGGAGGCAGTACAGTGGATTCTCAGGAATTTGAGAGGTACTTCTACTCATGCATTATCTTTTGAAGGTTTAGACACTGTTCTACATGGATATGTTGATTCAGATATGGCAGGTGATAAAGATAGCAAGAGGAGCACCACATGGTATGTTTTTACTATAGGTGGAACAACAATAAGTTGGATTTCGAAACTGAAAAAGGTTGTTGCACTTTCAACAACAGAGGCAGAGTATGTTTCTTCTACAGAGGCTAGTAAAGAGATGATTTGGTTACAGAGGTTTATGGAGGAATTGGGAAAGAAGAAAGAGAATAAATGTAACATCATGTTTCCCCCAGTCTGTAAAAATAATTATGATGGCCAAGAACTGTGGAAAACTCAAAGATGTGAATGTGTGATTTTTGAATGGACCTTAGTATACAAGGTCGACGAATGTAAATTAACATTA
>JZKD02S1906074.1:179414-195325 GCA_000966675.3 Picea glauca | reverse complement strand
TGTTGAAAACTATTGAAGATGACAAACCAAGCCTCGAAGACCACCCTACCCTGAGAGAATATAGAGATGTGTTTCCGGAAGAGGTACCGGGTCTACCTCCGAGAAGAGACATAGACTTCTCGATAGAACTTGCATCAGGAGTGGTGTTGGTGTCTAGGACACCCTACCGGATGAGCACACCCGAGTTAGTTGAACTCAAATTGCAATTAAGAGAAATGATGGATAAGGGCTATATCTGGCCCAACATGTCTCCATGGGGAGCACCAATCCTATTTGTGAAAAAGAAGGACAGTACCCTTAGACTGTGTATAGATTATAGACAACTCAATAAGGTAACCATAAAGAACAAGTACCCCTTGCCGAGGATCGATGACCTGTTCGATCATTTGTAGGGTATGTCTATTTTCTCAAAGATTGACTTGAGGTTAGGATACCATCAAGTCCGAATTAAGGGTGAAGACATTCATAAAACTGCCTTCCGGACGAGGTATGGTCACTATGAGTTTGTGGTAGTGCCATTTGGGTTAACCAATGCCCCTGCCACTTTCATGTGCTTGATGAACAATGTACTCAACAAATTCCTAGACAAATTTGTGCTGGGTTTTATTGACGATATATTAATTTACTCCAAGAATAGAGAAGAGCATGAAGAGCATCTTAGGCTTGTGATGCAAGTGCTAAGAGAACATCAGCTCTATGCAAAATTCAGCAAATGTGAATTCTTCTAGAAGCAAATACATTACTTAGGCCATGTTCTATCCGAAGAAGAAGTAGCGGTAGACCCTGACAAAATCAGGTCTATCATGGAATGGCCTACCCCAAAGGATGTTTCAGATATCAGATCCTTTATGGGATTAGAAAGATACTATAGGAGATTTATAAAAGGATTCTCCAAGATTGGTTGTCCAATCACTGCCCTCTAGAAAAAGGGGACAAAATTCACATGGACACCAAAATGTGAAGAAATATTTCAAACCCTGAAACATATACTGACCCACGCACCCTTGTTGAAGATCGTTGATCCTGAAGCCGACTTCCTCATGTGCAAATATGCCTGTAAGAGAGGGATTGGGGGAATCCTTATGCAAGGAGGAAGTGTGGTCTGCTATGAATCCTGAAAATTGAATGAGCACGGAGTCAACTATGTGACCCATGATCTAGAGCTAGTTGTCATAGTGCATGCCTTGAAAATGGGGAGGCATTACCTCCTCCGAAGAAAATTTGTGCTTATGACAGATCACTATGGATTGCGATATCTGTTTGTTCAACCAAATCTCAATGCTACACAAACTAGGTGGATGGACCTCCTTAGAGAGTTTGATTTCAAAATCAAACACATTAAAGGAAAGGAAAATAGGGTGGCTAATGCCCTTAGAAAAAGCATGAAAACAATTCACTTGGTCGCGGTGAGCACCTGTGAGACAGATATCAAGGAAAGAGTCAAAAATGCACAAGAGATGGACACATTCTTCGAGACCGTGACCTTGTACCTACAGCAAGAACCCACAGGGATAAAGCATGGAGGCTACCAGATGATGGAAGGAGGTCTGCTCACTTACCGAAGAAGATTGTATATCACAGATTGTGATGACTTGAAGAGGTTCATACTAGATGAACTACATAAAAGGCCCTATTCTGGTCATCCAGGATACCAGAAAATGATCATGGCCAATAGGAAAAAATTCTATTGGCATGGATTGAAGAAAGACATAGCTGAGTACCTAGCCAAATGCATAGAATTCCAACAGGTAAAAGCAGAACACCGACACCCAGCAGGATTATTACAACCTCTACCAATCCCGGAATGGAAATGGGAAACCATCTCAATGGATTTCATCACCGGATTATCAACCTCGACCAAACAGAATGATGCCATCATGGTAGTGGTGGATAAATTGAGAAAGTCCACTCACTTTATCCCCATCAAGTCAACTTGCAAGGAAATAGACACCACTCGGGTATTCATGAAGGATATATTCAAACTGCATGGTGTGCTGAAAGAGATCATGTCCGACAGAGACATGAAATTTACTTCCAACTTTTGGAAGTCACTAATGGCTGGTTTAGAGACCAAGTTGTTGTTTAGAACCGCCTATCACCCTCAAACCAATGGACAGATAGAAAGAGTGAACCAAATACTAGAAGACATGTTAAGAATGCATGTAATGCATCAACCCAAGAAGTGGGAAGACTACCTGCCACTGGTGGAATTCACTTACAACAACGACTACCAAGAATCCTTAAGGATGAGTCCGTTTGAAGTCCTCTATGGTAGACTATGCAACACTCCTGTTAGTTGGAGTAATCTCGTAAACAAAATTTCTTTTGGACCCGACATGTTGAAATAAATGGAACAACAAGTGACTCAAGTAAAACAAAACCTAAAGGTCACTTAGAACCGATAGAAAAGTTACGCCGACCAAAAGAGAACTCCAAGAGAGTTCAAGAAGGGAGACCATGTATATCTCAGAGTTAGACCCAGAAAGAGTTCTCTGAAAATGGGATCTTGTGCCAAGTTGGCACCTTGGTATTGTGGACCCTTTGAGGTTCTAGATAGAGTGGGACCTGTTGCCTACAGGCTAGCACTTCCTTCCACAGTAAAAGCACATAATGTTTTCCATGTTTCATTATTGAAGAAATATGTACATGATTCTAATCATATAATTGATTGGTCTGTGATCCAGGTGGAACTGGAGGGAGAATTTCTACCAGAACCTTAATGCATACTGGACAGAAAGGAAACCCCGCTCTAGAACTAAACCATTGCACAGGTCAAGGTGCAGTGGAGACATTTTGGCCCAGATGAGGCTACATGGGAAATGGAGGATGTCATGAAACAAGCATATCCAATTTTGTTTACCTTTGTAGATACATGTCATGATGATAGATAGAACATCGAGGACAATGTTCCTTTAAGGGGGAGGGAATTGTAACACCCTATTTCCCCCAGTCTGTAAAAATAATTATGCTGGCCAAGAACTATGGCAAACTCAGAGATGTGAATGTGTGATTTTTGAATGGACCTTAGTATACAAGGTCGATGAATGTAAATTAACATTATTAATTTATATATATATATATATATATATATATATATATATATATATATTGCAGGACTGCTGGGAGGGGGATGTGTTGAAAAAGAGACCACGATGACTAAAGAAAGGTGGTGGAAGGTGTTATAACCCTATAATTTATAGGATCAACTGGTGACTGAAAATGTTGTCCCTTTAGTGTTTTTGTTTGTCAAATGATTTTTCATTCTGCAAATAATTTGAAAAAAGAAAAAAGGAGGGCATGAAAAAAATTCAATAGAGCCCCATGAAATAACAATGACTTGGTCCATACCTTTCAAGCATGGCCAAGTTCTTTTAAATTGATGTTGATAGGAGTAGTGAATAAGCTTGGCTAAACTGTTTAATCTTAGCCAAGTGATCTGGGTTAGTTAGTGAATAATTCTGACCAGACTGCCTAATCTTGGTCAGATAGCCCTAGGATAGAGTAATTTCTTAGTCCAATAGTTTAATCTGGGCTAATTGTCATAGGTAATTAGGTTAGAACATAAGGTAGTTTTATTTATTTCAATAAAACCAGCTTAATGATCAATGTTGAACCATGTCTTTGAGGTTTAAAAGGTTTGATGTCTAATCCCTTGGTGATAGAAACATGGAAAAGCTCAAGAAAAACCCACAATATGCACTTATCCTAAGTTTTTCTGGGTGCATATGCCTTCATGCTCACAATTATGCACAGCTCATGTATGAACGGCTTAGATGTTCGCACCCAGATCTACAGTGGACAAGTCTTTCCGAACTCCCTCGACCGTTCTACCTTTAATGGTGGGGGGGGGGGGTTCGGAATGTGTTTTAAAGATCACGCATAGATCTGCAGTTGAGAAGGAAGCTCGCAAATCAACGGCTCATGGTGTTTTTCGGACCCCCTCAGTCGATCTTCCTTTAACGGTTGGGGGGGGGGGTCCGGAATGAATTTTTTCTCTGGCATGCCCTCTATCTATACGTTGCATGAATCCATTGGTTCTGAATCCCACCACCTATTACTGTCTGACATACCTCGTCACCTTAGGACGCCATTATCCACCTTTTTCTTAAGAGTCACATCCCATAACTCTGTCAGTATTTCTCCCTCGTTCACCCATGGCAAATCCCTTCGCCACGGTCTTTTCCCCCAATCAATACCTGCCACGTCACTCAGCCGTATACTTCAGTCATTGTCACCTACCATATCACGTTTTAAATGACCCGTTGGCCATTTATTACTTGCTAACTTATCTGTTGACCTATTGACCTGTCTCACGCACCCAACGGGTATCTGTTTGCTCAAAACTACCCTCATTCGTCATTCCCTCACCATTTACCCAGTTGTCGCACCAGAGAATTTTCCCCATTTTCCTCTCCGTTACAATCAGTCGCCCACATCTACAGTCGTGCCCGCTAACCTTTTGTTTTATTTGTAGGTGTTGTTACAGTGATGACGCCAAAATCAAAGAGAATAGAAGGTGAGGAGAATCCTTTTCTCCCGCCTCCTGTCGACCTCGATAGGATTCCTCTGGCCGACAAAGACCATTTAATCACAGACACTAGATGCGATTTCGACTTCGCGGACTTACAGTCATGGCTCAAAGAAGTTTTCCTTGACCAGAGCGATGAAATTGGGCTCTGGGAGTCCAACCTACCCATGTATCTCTTCCCCCAGATTCACTAATTCCCAGAATTTGCCCTCAAGTGCCAAGCCCATTATATCCCCGAAAAAAGATACATTGTGTCCTCATCCAGGGAAATTCTTTTCCTCGTCACACTAGAAACCATTGACCAGATGATGCAAATATCTAGAGCCAAATCTGCCTCACCCTTCAGCCTCGAAATCATCACAAAACTCTACCAAAAGTTGTCATTCCCCCAAAGAGATTAGATTTTTTAGCTTTTTCTCCCGCAGTCCGCTTAGCTCCCCACTACAAACCCCCCTTATCCTTCCTCTCTATCCTCAATAAAAGGAAACCAGGTCATCACGTCACTTTGTGCCTTGCTTGGATATTTTTCAGATCAATGGGTGGATGAACCCATTTTGGGATTTCTATCCATTTTCTCCACTAATGAGAAACACACTACATAGTTTGACTTCAACACGTTCCCGACGGACAACATTCACGAACAATTCATAAATTTCACCACAGAAGGCATTTTCCGATATTCTTCAATACTAGCATACCTATTTGTTTTCTTCCAAGCGGACAAATTTTCTTTTTCTATGCAGAAGATGGACGAAGATGGTAGACCACAGGAAGTAAAAGCATGGACTTCTCTGCTCAGAAATAACTCCACATAATTCAGTTTCAAGCAGTTCATCGAGCAGTTCTACCGCCTAGTGGTGAGTATGCTCAGCAGCAGACCCGAACCCAGAATTAATGGGGAAATTCAGAGGACTCTACATCTCTCGGACCTTACAAAGACTGGTGATTGGTACTTGTACCAAAATCATACATAGATCAGAGTCTATGGGTGTGAGTTGGCCCCATATAAATTACCCAGGTACTTACCTGTTAGAATTTTTACTCTGGAATACATAAAGCAGATGATAAACTTAGACAACATACATTTTGTTTCTTTGAAGAAGAAGCAGTAGCTCATAATCAAAGGGCAGATTGGGTCTTTCATCTGCAACAGTCGAGGCGTCGGGGAGGAAGCAGACAAACTACTAAAGGAAATGAAGTTTTTTGTTAGTTTCACATGGCACTATGATCCATGATGGATTATTTCCGAGATGAGGATAAAAAATAAGAATATCCCGTATGTTCACATATCTAGGCCTGAGGTAGAGAATTTTTCAAACCAGACAGAATGGGAGCCGAACACTCTAGTTGAAACAGAACAACAGGACCCTTCGGTCACTGTTTCACAAATGACTACACCACAAGTTCCAAAGGAGAAAAGGCCCAGGAAGGACACTTCACCTTTTGTCACCGAAGTATCATCTGAAGAGTTCCAATTGCACACAAAGAGGCCAAAAACCACTCAGGCACCTAACATGGCTGGTGAAAAGGCAATTCCATCCACTAAAATTATGGAGGTGGATCGGTCACTCCTTAGTACAAGAAACAAGTAGATCATAACCTCAGTATTGCCAAAGAATCCTATAGATACTCCACCAGTCAACCAGCCAAGCAAAGCAGGACCGAAGTTGAGTATCTTTGAGAAATACAATTTGATCAAGAAAAAGAATCAGACGCTGACCAACAACACATATGCTCAGTTCTGGAAGAAAACATCGACTGCACAACACAGACTACTATCGGCATTCGACACTGAGAAGGGTAGAATGCATATGGCATTTATCCAAGCATCGGTGCCAGACCCAAAGGTAATCACTAATTACAAAAGGGAAAATTTTGAATTATAGACTAAAGATGTGCGTCCAGCTGATCAAATGGATATGCACAGGCAGACTGGAGAAATGGTGTTTTCCACATTGGCCAATGCTTCCACCGCTGCATCCAAGCTACAGGTATCTTTGAACAATGTCCAGACTCAGCTGAAGTTGAAAAAAATATCATCCTTTGCCAAGGATAACAAGATTAAGATGTTGGAAAAGCTGGTCCTCAAGATCAGATATGATCCCTCGAATGTGAAAGCAGTCGAGGATATGATCAAGAAGAAAAATGTTGACATAGCATCTCTGAGGAAACAATTGAAGCTGCCACCAACAGTAGACTCATAGGAAAAGGAAATAACAGAGACAGAAGGAGAAAAAGATGAGATGCTTAAGCTGATCATGGAGCAGAATGCACAATTGAAGGAAATGGAAGTTGAACTGGAGAAACTAGTGAAAGCGAAAGAGTAGTCAAAACCCATGGAAGTCATTCCATTGAGTGTAGTTCCACTCTTAGAAGTGAGTACAACGTCCCTAGCAGAAATTCCACCAGCAACTCCACTGACGTCTTTGGAAAAGACTGTTGAACTGGCTAAATCCATGGAGGAGATGAATCTGCAAGAAACATAGATTAGCAGGCTAAAAAAGGAGATTGAGAACCTCTAGGAACTCAAATCATCTTACCAAACCAACTACTCCAAGGAAAAATAATTGTCAGACCAGCTCAAACAAGAGTTACAACAGCTTCGAAAGCAAGCAGTGGTAGGCAAAACTTTGGCCGAAGTCAAAGAAAGTGTCTGGACAGACATCACCAAGTCCATAAATGAAATAGGGCCAATGATACAAATTATGTTTGAGCAAAATGAATTGGTACAAAGAAGAAAACAAGCCATCGAGAAGATAAGAGAAGAACTAGGAGAGATGCCCATAGAGGCTACTGAAATCATCAAATTCATGAATTCTAAAACCAGAGAGGAAATAGAAGATTTGAGAATTGAAGATATAACAAATACCATCCTTGAGGTCAAGAGAGTCATGACCAAGAGAGGACTGATGCTACAGCTAGAAGAAAAGGTTCAGGCTATGGACCTTGGAGTGCAAAGGTTTTTTAGCAAGATCGAGTCTCTACAGAAGAAGGGTCTTCCTGGTGTGAGAGTGATAAATGACAAATTGATGACGCTCCCCGATTACAAAAAGAGACCAGCCGCTGTGGCTAAGGATAACTCAAAATTTTCAGGAATACAAGGCAGTATCACTGGTAAGGCATTCCTGGATGCTTTACAGTTGGACATCAGCATACAACATGAAATCTGGTACATCTTCACCACCAAGCCAACTTTTGCCAAGTACATAGAGATGGATGAAGTATATTGTAGATTGCTCAAAGTCAGCATTCCCAGTCACCTTCGATGGGAAGAACTTTGCAATTTGATCGAGTAGTCGAGGAGTTGTCCAAGCCCCGTCAACTATCCAGTTAGAAGAGGTCATGCAGAGGCCTCACCAATGATTCACCCAACAAACAACATGAAATTATGATAGATCATCAAACAGTTTCCTAGATTTTTGTAGTTTGTTAAGTTAGTTAGCTAAAAATAGATTTACCACGTCCTGATCTTTAATGACAGGATCGTTTGTATTGTTGATTATAAATAATTCACACTTTGAAGTATTGGGGGTTGATATTTACGCCCTGCAAGCTTCAAGACTGTAATCTTTTTCAAGAGATTTTCCATTAATACAAAGAGGCGTTTTCACAGGATTCTCGTGTGTTATTCATTGGTGATGTTTTATTTTCTATGTTGAATGTGTTCTTACTCAGTTGTCATATTGTTTTCTAATCTAAATATTTAAAAGTAACACATGTTGGAGGATTTATATTCTTATATCCTGTTTCAGACTTTGAAAGATCTTAATGTTTATCTTCTGATGTTACAGTAAAGAAATTCTTAACTGTTTCTTTACTTTAATTGATATTCTCATCTTTTCTGCTTCTCATCATTTTACTGCTCAAAGAATCCAACGAATGCATTATCCTGCCCTGTGAAAAGAATATTTGTTTTCCGGTTATATTTTTATCTTTATAACACAGACCCCATAGCCCAATGGATGTGTAAAACCCTTTCAGCCAACTCAACAAAAACAACAAACCTTTCAATCTTTTTTATTTAACTAGCCTAATATCTTTCTTAAATTCAAAGCACATCTAAATCATACAGAGAGATCCCTCTCTGAAGCTGGTAGGGATAGATTCCAGTTTCGAAGTGGTTGGATAAATTTACCTCTCGTAGATTTCTTCTTTCCTAACAACCTATAGGAATTTACAGAGAACTAACATAGTGGTGACTCGACTAGGGACGAATTTTTCAACCCCACATTTTCTTTTCCTTAAAAAAAAGCTCTGTTTCTAAACAAATCATAAACCTGAAAAATCAATAATGTTTAGAGTTTGTTAAAGCTTGTAAATATTAATTTTCAGACTCATAAAACTAATATATATATATATATATATAAACCAAAAAGAAATCTGGCTCCCAAAAGAGATTTTACTCGATCTCACCCAGACCCAAAACCTGCAATAGAAACTGATAATCCAGAACAGTTGCTCAGGAAAAAGACCATTGTAGAAGGTTCAGGAAGCTGTAGTCTCCTTCATAGGTCCCCTTCTCTTCCATAGGAACTCGTTACGATTCAAGATCTTAACTTTGACACCATTTTTGAACAAATCCTGTTTAGAACAAAATCTGACAGCTTTGTGACTGAAATTGTTTTAGATCCAAAAACCTTGCAAACCAGGACCCCTGAAATACTATCTCTCACTACAATCCCTCAAACCACTCACTCCGTGCCAGCAAGCCCCTCCTTCTCCTCGTCTTCTATCACTACCACACCTATCATCTAGATTGTCATCCCGCCCCCTCCACCTATCATGGTAGCCAGATATGCTCCCTTGGTGTTGGTCGCACCTCTTCATTCTACGCCCCAGGATTATCAAATGAGACTTCCACAGTTCGATGGAACAGGGCCCTTGAGCGCACATCAACATGTTGATAAAATGAATGACTATTTTGATCTGCAGGAAGTAGATGAGGCTGACGTTCAAATGAGATCGTTTACGTAGAGTTTGACCGGTGACGTTAAGAAATGGTACAAGGGTTTATGTGTTGCCTCAGTGCTTGACCTTACAATGTTTTAAAGAAGTTTTCTAAATAGATGGGAGGTAAAGAAAAATCCTCTCCAAATCTTGTCAGAATACGAAAACATCAAGAGAAATCAAGGTGAGACCATTCAAGATTACTGCATTCACTTCAATAATCTGTACAACGCAATTCCAGCCAATATTAAACCCCCACAAGGTTTATCATTGATAAAATTTCCTGATGGTTTCGACACTGATATGTCATATCAATTAAGGGAAAGAAATTACACCACCCTGGAAGACATGCAGAAAAGCGCAATAAGCGTGGAGGCTAACGTGTTGGCTAAAAGGGCACAACAGAGGACAGAGAGGAGAATCACGATTAAAGAAGAAGATTCCACATCTTCATATGATGCCAAATTGGTATCTAGAGCAATGGAAAGGATGATGGAGAGACTCACTGTATCTGAAAGAAACCCTCCTAGAGAAAACCAACCAACTCCTCAAATTCGGAATCCTAACTTCAGAAGAAATCCTTGTCAAATCAGGCAGAGAGATCCTAGAGATCAAAGAGAATAGAGGGGTCCTGATCAACAGATTAGACCGCCCCTACAGGAAAATTATGTCGATGAAGGAGAAGAAGTAATTGAAGAACTGGGGGATACTCACATAAACCTCATGGGCATTCACGATAACGAAGTTATTTTCCTCACCGAGGAAGAGCAAGAACTTTTTCTTCTCTCTCAAACAAAGGTAAGTGAAGAATTTGAAGATACCGAACAACAAGCATTTGAAAATGCTATTTTGGAGGTACACCGACAGTACAATATGTGAAGTAAAAAGACAGAAGGAATTTCCCCAAAAAAGGTGACTGAAACGAAGAAGATAGTCGAAACCAAGAAAGCTCCTAAGCCTTCTACTGAGAAGAACCCTGAGAAAGGTAATTTTGAATCTCCAACAAAAAGAAACCTTACTATTCTGAAAAGAGTATTGTAGACTGAGGTTTCATCAATTAACCCACCAAATACTTCTGGCCAGAAGACTGTGGTGGAAAAATCAGAATTGTTGAGCCAAAGAAGACCACCTACACCTTTCATCCTCAAAGGGGAATTAGCCAAAGTGAAAATTCTCATTCCCCTTTCTGAGTTGATGAGTAAAGACACTTACCGTTCACAGGTGATTAAAGTGCTAAGCATTGAACCTGCTATAGGCATGAAGGCCTTATTCATTGGATCAACGAATCATTCAGATATTATAAATCTTACAGATGACCAACTCGAACTCCTGTTTGGCCCTGAAGTTGATGGTCAAATTGACAATGACGTTGTTGCTCCTTTTTACATCAGCCTTAATATACACAACCTAATTCTGCATAATGCTATGTTAGATTCGGGTGCTTTCCATAACCCGATGCCTAAAGAGGTGATGGAAAAGTTGGGACTCGAGGTCAACATACCTTACAAGGACTTACATTCTTTTGACTCCAGCAAAGTCAGATGTATCGGTTTGATCAAAGACTTATGTATCACTCTAGTTCAGATTCCATCAAAAATCATGGTTATGGATGTTGTGGTCACAGACATTCCCCCGAAATATGGTATGTTGTTGTCCAGGTCTTGGGGGGCCAAGTTGAAAGGCACTTTGTAGTTAGATATGTCGTATGCCACCATATCAGTATTCGGGAAACAGAGAAAACTGTACAGGGAGACGCTGATGAAATATATGGTTAGTAGCCAAGAAAATCCCCATAACTATCCCCTGTACTCTTCACATTCTGACCTAGATTCCTTTATCCTATATAACGACGACGACATAGGAGAAAAAATCACTCAGCTGGAAGAAGATGAGTCGGGTCTGAACGAAGGCCAAGAGATCACCGAGGCAGACAGAAAGAAAAATGTGATAAGTGAAGAATTGCCAGCAGAATTCTGGAGCATGGACTTCGATGGAGCTGGAGCAGGAGTTTGGTTGCATAATCACAGATCCAGGTATTTGGAAAACCATTCTTACAAATCAAATTTTCAATGCACTAACAATATTGTCGAGTATGAATCTTTGATGCTTGGTCTGAAACTTCTAAAGAAAGTTGGTGCCAAACAAATTATGGTAAGAGGTGATTTCGAGTTAATTATCAAGAAAATCAAAGGTGAGTATGCAACAAAACATTTCTGTCTCAGATCTTACAGGAATGTTGTTTTGGATGCCCTTAAATGTTTCACTGAAGTTGATTTACAGGTTATGCCCAGGGGATAGAATATTTTAGCGGATGGGTTAGCTACGTCGGCAACTTCGTGCAAGATACCTTTTCGTTCCACTCATCCATACATGGTGGAGGTGAAGTGTAGACCAACTTTCCTTGACAACATTAGATATTGGCAGGTATTTGGGAACCATGACTAAATCGAAGATTTTCTGCAATGTAAAAATTATTTTGAATGTATAAACATAGACTTAGAAAATGAGGACAAAAATGTAAATAGATCTGATTTTGGAAATGATAGTGTAAATAAGATAGATTCAGGAGAGTTAGGTGAAGATGAGATAGAATCTGGTGTTTTACAGTTAAAGAGTAATGTTTTACCTAGGGTTTTAGTTCCTTTAGAAGACCTTTTTGATTTTAATGATGTGGCTAAAAAAACAAAAATTGAAGCTAGCGGTAAAGAAGTTGAAGACGTTAACATAGGAACAGAAGAGAAGCCCAGGATAGTAAAACTGTCTAAATCCTTACCCCCTGAGAAAAAATTTAAATACAGTGAACTTTTCAGGGTATATTCAGATGTATTTGCCTGGGGTTATGAGGACTTGAAATCTTATGACACGAGCATCACACAACATAGAATCCCAATAAAAGAATATCAAAAACCTTTTAGGCAGAAAATTAGGAGAATCAATCCCAATTTACTTCCCCTGATAGAAAAATAAATCAAGAAGATGTACGATGTTAAAATCATAGTTCCATTACAATTTTCCAAATGGGTTTCAAATCTGGTCCCAACCTGAAAGAAGTTTGGGGAAATCAGGCTTTGCATTGATTTCTGAAACCTGAACAAAGTTTCTTTAAAGGACAACTACCCATTGCCAAAAATGGACCACATATTACAAAGGGTAGTTGGATCCAGTCGAATCTCCTTACTGGATGGGTTCTCGGGCTATAACTAGGTCCTCGTTCACCTAGATGACCAAGAGAAAACAACTTTCAAAACACCTTGGGGCACCTTCATGTACGTGAAAATGCCTTTCGGGTTGATGAAGCTAGGGCCACTTTCCAAAGAGCGATGGATATCACTTTTGTGGAAGAACTTGGTAAATTTATTGTCGTTTAGCTGGACGATGTAACTGTGTTTTCCCAATCCGATGATGAGCACTTAAGACATCTCAGACGAGTATTTGAGAAATGCAGGAAATTTGGGATTTCTTTGAATCCTAAGAATAGTCTTTTCGGATTAGAATAAGGTAAACTGATAAGGCACATAATCTCTAAGGACAGAATTAAGATAGACCCCAGCAGAATCGAGGCCATTCAGAAATTAGAACACCCAAGAAATATCAAAGAGTTACAGTCTTTCATTGGAAAAATAAACTTTCTGAGAAGATTCATACCCAACCTGGCCTAACTTCTCAGGAACATCACAAACATGTTAAAGAAGGACACAAAAATAAAATGGGACACTGAATCTAAGAAGTCTTTTGAACAAGTCAAACATGCACTCACACAGGCTCTGGTCTTGATCAGTCCTGATTTCACCAAGGATTTTTATCTTTTTTCTTTCGCTTCTAAACATACCATTACAACAGTATTACTACAAAAAAACAATGAAGGGTATGAACAACCCATGGCCTTTTTCAGTAAATCTTTAAGAGATGCTTCTTTGAATTATAAAATAATGGAGAAACAAGCTTTTGCCTTGGTGAAAGCCATAAAATATTTTAGAGTATATATTCTCCATTCCCACACCATTGCATATGTTATGAATGCGGTAGTAAAAGAAATTTTAACCCAGGACAATCTGGACGTCCGAAGAGGAAAATGGATTTCTATCATTCTAGAGTATGACATAGAGATTAATCCTACTAAACTGATTAAAGGTCAAGGTCTAGAAAAGTTAATGGCTGAATCAAATTTCCATGCTCTTGACATTAATTTCTTAGTTGCAGTAGATGAACAGGGTGAGCAGGTGACTCCAAGTGTGAAAGAGGTATTTATGAATTCCCCATGGTACGCAGACCTAATATTTGTTTTGCATAACTTACAAGCTCCCCCTGATATGACCAAAACTAAAGCTAAGTTTTTGAAATTGAAAGCATTAGAATTTTGCATTCTAGAAGGCAATTTATATTGGAAAGATCCTGGAGGTATTTTGTTGAACTGTCTGTTAAAAGATGAAGCTGACAAAGTATTGCAGGATTTTCATGCAGGAGACTGTGATGGTCATCTAAGCTGGAAGACCACAGCTAATAAAATTCTCAGAGTTGGGTTTTATTAGCCTACGTTGTTCATTGATGTGCATTATAAAGTGACTTTGTGTCATAAGTGTCAAGTTTTCGAGGGTAAAAAGAAGCTCCTTCCTTTGCCCCTAAAACTGATCTTGGTAGAAGCTCCTTTCCAGCAATGGGGATTAGACTTTATCAGATAAATACATCCTCCCTCTTCAGGCCAACACAGGTGGATTCTCACTGCTACCGACTATTTCACAAAATGGATCGAAGCTATACCAAGCAGGCAAGCTAATGATTCTGTCATTATTAAATATCTTGAAAATAATATCTTGTCACATTTTGGATGTCCTAGAAAGATTATAGCTGACAATGCAGTGGAGTTTTGATCTGAGAAGTTGATAGACTTTTGCAATCAGTACCATATTGGTTTGGGTCACTCCACAACTTATTACCCTCAGGGAAATGGGTTGGCAGAGTCATCAAATAAGACCTTGGTGAACATTATTGAGAAGACTTTGCAAGAAAACAAAAAATCATGGCATAACAAGCTGGTTTTCGCACTATGGGCTGACAGATTGACCACCAAGAGGTCAATTGGTATGTCACCATATCAGCTGGTCTATGGCACTAAAGCAGTTTTCCCCACTTCCTTGGGAGTTCCTGTCATGAAATTGTTGCAAGACATGCAAGCCGAGCCGAATGACTCCCAAAGAAGGATAAACCAGATGATCCATTTGTAGTAGTCTAGAGAATAAGTATACAACAAGACTCAAGTAGTCCAAGAAAGCTTTAAAAAGATCTTTGACAAAAGAACCAAAGAAGATGATTTCGAGCTAGGTGACTTGGTGCTGAGATGGGATTTCCAAAATGAAGACAAGGGAAAGCATGGAAAATTTGACAGTCTATGGAAGGGACCATACATGATTCAAGCATTCATAGGAAATAACACCTTCTTTCTCAACAACAGTGATGGGACGGATCTGCCAGGAGGACCTGTAAATGGCAGAATGCTAAAGCATTATTCACTGCCTCAGTAGGGAACTGAAGTCACACTTTTCCATTGTACAAACCACTTTCATTTTGCTTGCAATTTTATGAGTGAATAACTTTGATTAGATGGTTGAAGCCCAGAGAGAAGGCCCTAAGCCACTGAACATTGTCTTCCAATTTTCAAAATAAAACCAATCAAGCAACAAAAACAACTATTGAGAAAAAATTTCAGAACATCAGGAATCATGATTCTTGATACTTCACAAGGAGAGTACCATCCCCAGGTGGAGCCGCTGTTATAACCCTATAATTTATAGGATCAATTGGTGACTGAAAATGTTATCCCTTTAGTGTTTTTGTTTGTCAAATGATTTTTCATTCTGCAAATAATTTGAAAAAAGAAAAAGAAAAAGAAAAGAAAAAAAGAGGGCATAAAATAAATTCAATAGATCCCCATGCAATAGCAATGACTTGGTCCATACCTTTCAAGAATGGCCAAGTTATTTTAAATTGATGTTGATAGGAGTAGTGAATAAAGTTGGCTAAACTGTTTAATCTTAGCCAAGTGATCTAGGTTAGTTAGTGAATAAATCTGAGTAGGTTGCCTAATCTTGGTCAGATAGCCCCAAGATAGAGTAATTTCTTAGTCCAACAGTTTAATCTAGGCTAATTGTCATAGGTAATTAGGTTAGAACATAGGGTAGTTTGCTTTATTTCAATAAAACCAGCTCGATGATCAATGTTGAACCATGTCTTTGAGGTTTAAAAGGTTTGATGTCTAACCCCTTGGTAATAGAAACATGGAAAAGCTTGGGAAAACCCACAATATGCACTTATCTTAAGTTTTTCTGGGTGCATATGCCTTTGCGCTCACAATTATGCAAAACTCATGTATGAACGACTCAGATGTTAGCGCCTAGATCTACAGTGGACAAGTCTTTCCAGACCCCCCCGACCGTTCTAC
>JZKD02S1906074.1:157992-173851 GCA_000966675.3 Picea glauca | reverse complement strand
CCTTACCTTCTAGAAGACCTTCCAGTCTGGTCTTCAAAACCTGGTGTAAATTGCCTGAGGACCCAAAGGATGATGTTATAGTTTAAGTGTTAAAATCTTGCACGAGGGAGAATGGTCTTCGTAGACTCCAACATTTCGACATTTCAATACCCAGAACACCCAAGGGCGTGTTCCCTTGCATTCGCAAGTCTCGAAATCCTAACTTGTGAAATCCCAAAATGACAATGTGTGGATGAGTTAGGACCTTTCGTTGGTTAGGTACCCAAGATACCCTCCCTCTTTCTAAATGCACGAATGAGATCCGTTCAGAGGATCTGAGGCCAGTTACGATCGTAAAATTGAACGAAGGAACGCAGGTGATAATACCTCGACCCCTTTTTAACCTTCGCATGTAACGAAGAAATCGGGACCATCGATCCCAAGACCCATGGGAATGCATGGACCGTCCAACTGTAGAGTACATGTGGTAGCTAGTAAGCGTTTCATCGTTTCGGCACCTGGGGAACTAGAGGGTAAGAACCCTTGTCCTCACGACTTGTGAAATCCTGACATACGAAACCCCGAAATGACGGGGCGTGGAAAAGTTAAGATAATTCGGTATTTCAACACCTGGGATACCTAGAGGCAAGTCCCTTGTACATGCCAGTCCTGAAATCCTGATGGGTGAAATCCTGAAAGGACAACATGCAGACATGTTACAATATTTCGGGATTTCGGAAATCAGAATACTCAAGGGTGTATTCCCTTGTACTCGCAAGTCCCAAAATCCTGACTTGCGAAGTCCCAATATGGCATAGTGTGACTTGGATCTACATTTTGGTGTTTCGGTACCCGAGACCCCCAAAAGACAGTTTTGTTCCATGTGTCTACTATATGCAAAAGCCCAAGATGGCCTAGTGCACATAAATTTGATACTTCAATGTTTCGGTTTCTGGAGTGTTGAAGGGCATGAACCCCTTGACGTTTTATAAAGTGAAAATCTCGAAAGGAGAAACCCTGAAATGAGCTTAGAAATGAATACCAGTTTCGATGTTTTGGCTCCCAGGAAACCTAAGTGTGAGACCTCCTGTCTGCGCATATCCTGAAATCCCGACATATGAAACCATGAAATAATAATAGCATGGACGAGGTAGGGTGCTTCGGTATTTCGGCACTCAGGATACCTAATAGTAAGTTTTATTGTGCTCGCCAGTCCCAAAAACCCGGTTTGTGAATTTCTCGAAATGGGTTGAGCGACATATATATATAGGTATGTAGGATTTGGAGTTTCGGTTCCTGGGAAAACTAGGTGTGAGACCTCCTATCGTCGCATACCTCGAAATACTGATGGAGGAAACCCCGAAATAGTGAAGCATGTTTAGAATTGGTGTTTTTGGATTTTTGACTCCCAGGAAACCCAGATGTGAAACCTTGTGTCATTGCATCCCCCGAAGTTTCGGTATGCGAAATCCCGAAGGGTAGAGTGCCCAGACTTAACTTGGGTCGCTGTTAATTGTGTTAAGCGGTTAGATCCATTTTGTATTTCGGCCCTTCAAAAGACAAGAGGGAAAGGGGAATACATGCACCGCAATTTCCTGAATCTCGAAATCTGACAAGCACCTCCCCGATAAGGCCTGTGGTCATAGCCGTCGATCATATGAGTGCAGTTAAGGGATAGAAAAGATGAAAAAGGCCGAATTTTTTTTATTTCCGTAGTGGGTTTGTTACAATAACAGGTTGTATTGTGATAGTGAGAGTGTCATTCATCTTGCAAAGAACTTAGAATTCCATTCAAATACTAAGAATATACAACTCAGGTACCATTTCATATGATCCATCTTGGAAGATGGACATTTGAAGTTGGAAAAGATACACACTAGCCAGAATCCTGCAAACATGTTAACTAAGGGAGTAACCGAGGAGAAATTGATTTCCTACTCAGTTTCAGTTGGTATTCAAGCATGAAGATGAATATGAGAAATTTTACAGTTCCAAGAAGAATCATAGTTCAACATATACAAAAACGATGGAGTTGTTGATATTAGTCTCCAGGTGGGAGATTGTCGGTTGTGGAGCCCGATTATATTCCTAATTCAGAGGTCATTGTTTTCATCCGTGTTTATACCCCATGAATAATTTACACCCTAGAATAATGTACACTCCTCCACGTGGGGGAGTGCAGGGGGGGTTACCCCCCCTGCAAGTTCTGTGGGGCTATCCCCGACAGGGATTCAGGGGTGAAGCCATCGAAGGAAAAATTGACTTGTAAATGTTTATTGTAATTTTATAGTAAATTTGGACCATTCATTATAAGGTCGTAGATCTGACAGTAGAAGTTATGATAGGGTTTTTTTCCCTAGAAGGAAACCCTCTTTTATGTGGGAAATGTATTGCGGCTATGTATCCTTGTGAATATTATATTATGAATTAGGAGTCTATGAGAGAAAGAAGAGGAAGCTACAACGAGTGTGTTGTAAGTTGTATCCCTTCATTTGATGGATAATAATAAAGGAATGACTTGGAAATTTCTTCTTGGATGTATCCCACACTAGGTGAGCCATGTATATCTGAGTCTCTGTTGTATTGTGTATATTTTGTGTTTTATTTCTGCATTTGTTTTATTTTATTTCTCCACTATCCTATTTTTCTAACACACTGAACCGAAGGTTGGGTGTCGGACATGTGGAGAGCCACATTAGCAGTGATATTGTCCGATTGAGAAGGCCAGAGTAGCTGGATCATCAGGACCCACTACAGTTGGAGATCTGGGCAATTCCCACAAGATACATGCATCGGTGAATAATCACTTGACCAAGCACCAACCCATTGTGTTCGATACGTCAGGTACGACCGCCAATCAAACTTTTAGTATTTTGATAGATCTAGATGCTATAGAGAGATTTATTTCTAGTGCAGCACTAAAGCGAATTATGGTAAAGGTAGTCGAGCAAGATGAGTTCATATACATAGAAATGGGATCAGGTGCCAAACATAAAGTTGGAGGAAAGGTTATGGGTTGTAGCATTAACTTGGGAGATTTTGTAACAAAGGTATATATTTATGTCACGATCTTAGGATCGTATGACATAGTGATTGGTATGGACTGGATAGAATTGCATGATGCAATACTTAACTGTAAGACAAAATATTTAAGCTTGATAGATGATTTGAGGCAGAATAGAGTGATTTTAGAAAGAAACTAGGGAGTGTCCTTAAGGTTTATTTCTTCCCTACAGCTATAAAAGAGTATGTGCAAGGGATGAAAGCTATACAAAATCTTAGGGATAAACAAAAAGGGTGAGGCGGGAGGATTATAAAACCTTCCTTTAGTACAAGAGTTTTTGGACATATTTCCAGAAGATTTTCCAGGTTTACCACCCAAACGAGAGTTGGAATTTACAACAGATTAGAAACCTAGAACTAAACTGATAACGAGGACACCTTACCGAATGTCAAAACCTAAATTGTAGGAGTTGAAAATGTAATTGAAGGATTTGTTGGATTTGGGACTTATACGTCTAAGTGTATCATTGTGGGGTGTGCTAGTGTTTTTTGTTAGAAATAAGGATGTGTCATGGAGGCTTTCTATTGACTATCGTCAATTGAACAAAGCGACGATTCAGAACCAATATCTGTTTCCAAGAATATATGATTTTTTTGACCAGATGAAAGGAGAGACAATGTTTTTGAAGATTGACTTGAGATCGAGATATCATCAATTACATATTAAGGAAGAAGATATCCCTAAGACCACATTTAAGACAAGATTCAAACATTATGAGTTTATAGTTCTATCGTTCTGTTTGACGAACGCCTTGGGGGTATTCATGAGATTGATGAATGGGGTGTTCCACGAATATTTGGACACGTTTGTTCAAGTATTTATTGATGACATATTGATTTATTCTAGGATGAGAGAAGAACATGAAGAACACCTAAGATTGGTTCTACGATGTCTAAGAGAAAACAAATTGTACGGGAAGCTATTGAAATGTTATTCTTACCAATCAAAGATTCATTACTTGGGACATATCATATCTAGTGAAGGTATCGTTGTGGATACAATGAAAGTAGAGGCCATTATGGAATGGCCAACACCGATAAATGTACAAGAAATATGCATCTTTATGGGTTTAGCAAGATATTACCGATGGTTCGTCAAAGGTTTTTCGAAGATAGCAAATCCAATCACGAAATTGTAGATGAAAAACAAGAAGTTTGTATGGACTAAGAAATGTGCAGAAGAATTTTAAAAGCTCAAAGAATTGTTAATGATAGTTTCGACACTAAGGGTCCTCGACATGGACAAGGAATTATTAGTATGCATCGATGCATCCAAGGAAGGTTTAGGCAGAGTTTTGATGCAAGATGGTTGAGTTATCGCTTACATTTCAAGGAAATTGGGAAATCATAAAGACAAATATGCAACGCATGACTTGGAGTTATTAGCAACTGTATATTCCATGAGAGTTTAGAGACATTATCTGATTGGGTGAAAATTTGAATTAAAGACAAATCATTGTAGATTGAAGCATATATTTTCACAGAGTGACTTGAACATGCGAAAGAGGCATTGGTCAGAATTACTTAGCGAATACGACTTTGAGATTACTTACATTAAAGGAATGGTGAATAGAGTGGCAGATGCATTGATTCATAGACCACACGTATTCTCAATAATACCTCTTAAGATGAATCTTCGAGAAAATATTCTAACTTTACAGATAGACAGTGACTAGTATAAATAAGTTAAGGATAATATTGGACAAAATACCATGATGGTACCAAATTTTGAAGGTTACTCGTTGGAAAACGATGGATTCTTGAGATTTAATGATAGAATTTTCATACCACCTAACGATGAATTAAGAAGATTTATCTTGAGTGAAGCGCATCGACCAGTGTACATGGCTCATTTGGGAGTCACGAAGATGAAGGAAGAACTTAATCCTTTATTCTTCTAGAAAGGAATGAAAGCGAACATAGTTAGTTATGTGGAAAGATGTATAGAATTTCAACAAGTGAAGGTTGAACATAGACATCCAATAGGATTATTACGAACACACACTATTTCTAAATCAAAATGGGAGGTCACTTCAATGGATTTTATCGTTGGATTTCCACTGACAACAAGGAGACGAGATTCGATTTTTGTGGTAGTTGACACTCTAAAAAAGAGTGCACACTTTATTCTAGTGTGTATGACATATGAGGCGCCAGATGTAGCTAGAGTTTTTGTCAACAAGATTGTGAGATTACATGGAATACCAAGAAGGATCATATATGATAGAGGATCGATGTTTACAGGACAGTTTTGGAAACATTTTCAAGAGGTCTTGGGAACACAAGTGAAATTTAGTACAACATATCACCCAGATACAGTCAGACAAACAAAAAGGAAGAACCATAATTTGGAGGATATGTTGTGTATGTTGTAATGGACCAACAAAAACCTTGGGATGACTTCTTTCCATTAGTAGAATTTCTATACAACAACATTTACCAAAGTACGATTAAGATGGCACCATTTGAATTTATTTATGAGTGATCATTTCAGACGTCGTTGAGTTGGGATCGAATTGAGGATAGGTTCCTGGTAGGACCAAAAGTGATTCAAGAAATGGAAGAACAAATGAAATCTATAAGACATAGAATTAAAGAAGTGGGAGATCGATAGAAGAGTTATGTTGATGTGCATCATGTTGACCGTAGTTATGAGGTTGGTGACATAGTTTTATCATTGGTAAAACCACACAAAAAATCGATCAAGTTTGGGAAGGGTGCTAAACTCTATCCTAGGTATGTGGGACCTTTCGAGGTTATGGAAAAAAAATGACCTGAGGCTTATCGACTAGATTTTATTGATTATTTGAGGGGTATGCATGATGTATTTCATGTATCTGTTTTACTACATTATGTTAGTGATCCGTCACATTTTATTGACCTGATTTCTATGCAGGTGTCGAACGAGGGTGCTCTCATGGCAGAGCCAATCTGCATTCTATACCATCGCATTCGAAAACTATGGCGTCAAATAGTTGATCAGGTCAAGGTCCAATGGAACAACTATAGTCCAAATTATACTACCTGGGAGGACGCATACAAAATGGATCAACGGTTTCCTTACTTGTTTGATAGATTAGACATTTAGATCTATGTCAGATACATTTATTTACTTACTTTTATATATTGTACAAACATCGAGACAAAGTTTAAAACAAGAGGGGGTGTATGTAACATACCTTCCTACTGAGAACACTTGTAACATCCCCGAATACCCATGTCGATCCATGCTACTCCAGAAAACTCTTTCATTCTCTGATACCATGCTGTAACATACCCAACATCCAACTGAACTATGCCACATAAATTTTTTGAACTGTATGCAATTAAAACATATACACACATAACTCTTGTGGAACTTTATATATAAAACATAAAAAGACAAATAAATTATGTAAATGCACAGATTCATACTGAAATAATAGTAAACATATACATGCAACATATACAGGAAATACCCATAAATATAAAGACAGTTATAACCACACATAGGATAAACCCATAAAAATAAACACGTAAATAATAATGCATCGTGTAAATTTATCACACAATTGACACTTATCTTGGTAAGAATATCACCAATTACGTGCGTACCTTCCATGAACCTCCTAGCCTTAGACCACACTGCTCATCACTCTCAGCAGTGGGTCACCCACAAGCTGGGACTAAAATCCACCTGGGTAAAGGGGTTCCTAACTAAGTTGATGTATCATAGACAATAGGAAAGACTTTGTAAGAGATGCCAACTAAAACTAACAGCCTATAGTCCCTCATTCCCCACATGCCTATCCCACCCCAGGAAGTGTGCCCCTTCTCTACTCAACGGTCTTTCGACTTCCCCACTTCCTTTATAGGCTTCATCAACAGGATGGACAAGAAGTCTCAGAGCCCTGTAGTTGTAGTTTAGCACATTCGGAAATCAATTTCCAGCAATTATCTCACCCATAGAGATTTCTCATAGGCCTGACAACCCGCCTCTTCGATATCCCATGGGCTTGAAAACATGCTTCTTCAGTCCATCTCCCAAGCTAACCAATTACACGAACAAGTATGGCTATGGATACAGGTTCAAATATAGTGACATGAAGGTATGGAGATAAATTGACTGGGTGACTGAAAGATCATGGAATGGTTGAATGGATGACTCAATGATGGAAGTAATTATGGGAAATGAACTAAGTCTAAACAATATGTATGCATGTCCCCAACTTCACACTTGTCATGTTGGGAGCTACTTTGGCCCAATTGTCCCCATCCTTAGAACTTAGGAAAAAATAATTATCCATACTTTATACTTTTAAGAAATATTAATATAGTATTCCTTTTTGGATTAAGCTCCCTAGCTTAGCCCTTTTCCTTAAATTTTAGCCCCCCCTTTCCCTAACTAGTGGAGTTTAGTCCTCCATACTATTTTATCATGGTCAGTCTGCACACAACGATATATTTTATATTAATTAAGAGACATATACAAAAATAGGCTCTTTGGCCTTTAACATCTAGGCTCTCTGGCCTAATCAAAACATAAGAATCCTAGCTTATAATAACTGGCTCACCAACCTATAAAACACAAAATCTCTCTGGCCTCAAAATCATGCACACTTAAGTTGTGGTGCGCGGTATCCTGGAATGTGCACACTTCATTGTTTTACTGTGTAGTACATGCGCGCACTATGCCATGAAAGGTGCATACAAAATGATATCAAACAACTGACCAAGTTAAGTACATTTTCATTTACATTTACAATTGGGTTTAGCCTAGGGATATTACAACACTTTTATTGACTTATTCTTTGAGGACACTTGGCATGCAAGTGATATGATTTTGATACATTGTGATTTCATTTTGATTATGGGTTATATATGATGATGATGATGTGTTATGACTTATTATTATTTTGATGTATATGTATCGGCAGATGCTATTGATGATTTTTCCTAAGTGTGTAGGACACATGACAAGTTATGGATGTTGATGGCATCAATGAACTTCCTTGGACTCCATATTGAGTGAGTGAGTGGATCGTATTTGTTTGAGTATTTCATTTTACGCAATTGTGACATTTGATTGATTACAGTATGATTTATGTATATGGATTATTGACATTATTTTTTACAGTGGATGCAGGCTTGACGATGCTTTCTAATCCGACTCACATAAGAAGTAAAGGGGCCATGCACAAAAACCATACATTTGAGGGAGAGGTGTGGAATCATCCCTATCACATCCTACTAGCACTCCCACCATGGACAGAATGGTAGGTTAACGATTACCCAGTTCAAGAGGTCCACGATGTCATGGGGGAGGACTGAGACAGTTGCTCACGAAGATTTCTAAAGGGTGCACAATAAGGAGGAATCCTTATTCCTTAGAAGACCTTAGTCTCTCACAAGGTCGACAAAGTGGAGTGTTGACTACTAGGGTTGGAAAAACTTCCAAAACCAGTCAAAGGCGAGTGGAACCCTTGGAGCACGGAGGTGTGTCTTGAAGGGCATGTTGCATAATTAAAAATTGAGTCAATAAATCTAGGTGGCCTAGAAAACATTGAAATTATTAGACCTTGTAATAAAATAACTAATTAAACAGTACATTATTAATTATAAAGCCTAACAAAAGTCTAAGCCTAAGTCTAAGTCTAAATTTAATTAAAGGACTAAATGAATTATGACATAAGTTAAAATATTTGAGAATATAATCAAACTCTAGGAAAAGGGGGAATAAAATGTAAAGGTTGGATAAAATGCACATGTGTGCATGAAACTAAGAAAATAGATTTTTAAATAGAAATAAATAATAACCTGAGAGAATAGGTGTACATAGAAAATAATGTCGAGTCGACCTACCACTAGTCTAACTAGAAGAAGACTCTTAATCCAACTCTAATTAAGATCTAGTTAGGAGACACTCATTAAATGAAAATTTGGGTAACAAAGGGACAACTATGAGCAAAAATAGGAACACATTGGAGAATGTGAGGGAATTTGGGATTTTAAATAAAATAAAAATGGAAATTACTTGTGCAACTTGGGGAGAGTGTGACAAGCATCTGGGTGAATAATCTTAATTAATTTGATCTAAAAAGTTAATTATTTGTGCACGAGGACATGTGTCAGTGAAGAAATTTATATAAAACAAATGGTGTAGAAGGGAAAAGGATCTCACTCATTCTTGATAATGTTATGCTGCCAAAATTTTTTGGACTTTGTTTTACTTGTGAGAGTTGGGATACCAAGCTTGTAGAGTGAATGGAAATTCTTCCTTGCAAGGCAAGTCTTGTAGAWATTGTTTGTTGGTTTCTTGTGTGTGGCCCCTTTGTGGCTCAGGGAGGCTAAGGGGGAAGAAGAGTACCCCTAGCATTAGCTGGGAGGTATCAGTGAAGTCTTGGGATTGGAAAGTGAAGACAAGGAGAACGTGCACAAAGTTGATTCAGTTAAAATCACTAGCAACGATCTTCAGTTGGTTACGGTGTTTTAATTTTCAATTCATTTCATATTCTATGAAAACATGATGTAATGTATGGCATATCCATATGGACTGAATGAGATTATTACAAGACAATATTTTCTATTTATGTATATGTTTATGCAATAACCAAGGGTTATTTCCTAGATTACCATGTCAAATTTACTCTATTTTTATGGATAATTATTCTTGCAAACGAGAATTTCTGAGGCGGTTGTAAAAGATCCTATTACGAATCTAGGTATAGTATCAATTGTAAATTGAATGTTACCCAATTGAGATTAGATTATTGATAAGTTTAAATTATTTTTTGTACTTCCAATATCTTTATCCTCTTTGTATGTTCAAACCTGATTAATAATTCCCTGACTGTTATCTTTATGCGTTTCTTGAAATTTTCCTCCTTAAGGACAATAGTTTACCTAAATGAGTTACGAAATTTTGAAGACACACCTTGATGTTCATTAAGAATGCTAGGCTCGAGTTTTATCAGTTAGGTTGTTTACGTTTCCTTGGGCCCTATGTCTACCATCCATGATCTTCTTGGGAGATCATTGCATTTCGTAAATATGCCCAATGACCTTGGAGTATTCCAGGCGCCTTAATCGATTCTTGTAGGCAGTTGGATCAAAAAATTTCTAAGGTGGTTTCACTGATCCCATATTAATATTTTCTTATGATCTCAGATATTTTGAGATTTCTTCATCTCCAGTTAAACGTTCTGAGGTCCAAGGGAAATTATGGAGAAGGAATATTGGAATTTTAACACATAATGGTAAGATTCTTGCTTACTGATTTTAACTTTCGAAGAAGGATTTCGCGTTAAAGATCATTGCCTAACAGTTTGGGTTCGTTAGAGAACTCGCAGTTACCACAGAATATCTGAAATATCGTCGTTGATTTTTTTTGGTAGTTAAACTAGTGAAAATCTACACCAACGAAAACTTATGTCGGTTCTCAAACGACTTACTGCACTTTAGAAGCCTATAGGAATTTGCGGGAAAGATTTGGCGATTAGGGTGGCCACATTGCGATTGTTGAGAAAGATTAGGTGTCAAGATTGCTTGTGTAACTTTGTAGGTGTCTAATTGATTGTAAATCATAGAAAAACCACCAGAGAAGCTTTTCGTAGTGCAAGCTAGAGAATAATCGTAAAGGAGATTTCTGCAGGTACAAAGTTCAAAGAAGGATGCGAGTGTTGGCATGGATGATAATAAATGATTAGGAAGTAGCACGGGATCAATAACACACTTATTACTAAATTTCACATACTGTGAATTGAAACTTTCTTACTTTTAAGGAAAGAATAGTTGGAGACTCCATTACTTTTGAACAATTGGAGATTTCGTTACTTTTTAGATCATCCTCAGTTTTGCTTACGGATATTTATTTGTCAACCTATCATGACAAAATTTATGAGGTTAAGAGAGAGTTGTTGAAACACGGTATCCGTTTTAGAGAATGAAAAATAATTCTAATCTACAGAGAAAACTTTTAAATCCCTTGATCAACAGAAGTAGTTTTAAACTTGGAGAAATAGATAGGGGATTTCGGGCTTCTTCCTGCGCCATCGTTCATAAACATCTGGAGGTTTACTTCAATTTAAATGGTATGTCAACTGACCTTTTCTCTAATTTCATCGGAGTACAAAAGGGAACCTTGACCCAACCTGTCTTGTAGATGTATGAATGGTGGAACTTCTCCTCCATTGATACTTGTCTTGTCTTGTAGACCTATGAACACCTATATTAATTGTAATATATAGGTGTTCTATATGAATTTAAAACATAGAGTTAGTGTAAGTTATTGAGGTTGTTTGTAAGAATTATAATTTGTGGTATTTTCTCCTAGTGGTATGATCCAAGTGGATATCAGTGGCCACCCACCTATTCCAACTAGTTCATTTTGGCATTTTTTCAGCTCGACAGTTTGTTTCCTAGTTTTTGAGTCCTAAACTTTTGGGGCCATTTTGAGGCCCTAAACAACATTTTTAGGTATATCCATAGTTAGATTGTAAATGTAGTTAGATTTTGATGGAAACACATGAATAGCTCGGATATACCTTTCCAACAGGCTATTGTGCACCTAAAACGAGGTCGTATGCAAACGTTACACCCCCGGGAAGTTGATACACCAAAATACCCAAAACGAGCTCCACAAAACTGTTGGATTTTCATCTTTTGGGGTTAGGGTTTTGGATTTTCTTTATGTTAAGAAAGGCCTTTAGAGCCTCATTGTAAATCATCTTCTTGTGAATGTGAGTAGCCATCACATCTCTTCTCATAGATAAACTGCCACCATTCTAGCGAGTCTTTCACTCTATGTTTTTACAGTATTTGTACATTTTCGCTCATTAATAGAAATTGTGTAGGACTGTATCTCTGTGTTTATGGTTTCATCTCTGATACATTTATGTTATATTATTGGATATCTGAGATAGCTCTGTACATTTATTTATTATATTTCCGCTCTCATTTCGTGCTGAAAACAATCTGGATCAGTGGTATCAGAGTAGGTTGCTCTTGATCATTTTTCAGTGCATGTCCCTGATGAGGTCTGAGTATAGAAAGTTGGGTCTCGAACTTATCTCTCTTGAATAAAATCATGTTCACACACCAAAGAAACCCTCCATGGCGGAAGAAAATAAAAAATATGGAGAAAAATATTCTATTAATATGTTGCTTTAGCAATCTCTCATGCGACAGAGGGATGAAATGATGGAGAATTTTTTCGACATCCTTCAACGCCTACCAATAAAAAAGGCGTGTCTTCATCAAGAGACAACTTTAGAGACACCTCGCCTTTCAAGGTACAAGTTAATTTTGATATTCTCGTATTTGAAAGACAGATAGATGCTAATGCCCTAGACAAATGGTTAAATCTGCTAGAAAGTTATTTCTTTATTCACAATTTTTCTGATAGGGAAAAGATCACCTTCACACTCCTTAAGCCTCTACCCCATGTCAAACATTGGTGGGAAACTTACTAGGAAAAAAGTTCCACAGAAGAGTCTGGAATATATGGGGTTGAGCCCACTTGGGATTGTTTTGTGGATGCAGTCAAGGAGCAATATTATCGTGTTGGAAACTATGAAGAACAATACATGAGATGGACCACGTTGCGTCAAGAGAGGGGCCAAGTAGTGTTGAAGTTCACCAATACCTTTCATACCTTGCACACCAAGCTGGGTATCAAAGACTCTTAGAGACATCTGGTTCTGAAATAATGTGGGACTCTACACAGATAGATCCAAACTAAAATGGATTTTGTTGGCATCTCATCACTCAGTGTTGCTTATCGATATGTTGTTAAAATCGAGTAGAAAATTAAGCACCTGAACAAGCGGGAGTTCATGTCTGCAAACCTAAAACAACCAAAGTATGGTAAAGATGACCCTAACAAATAATCTTCAGAAAACCATTCCAAGCCACAGGAAAGGAAGGGTAACGAAAAGATGAAGAAGGACATTGGAAAATTGTGTGATTTCCACAAAATCCTCTGGAACAACACTAATGAATGTCACTAAAAACAATCATTGGTGGTTGATATCAAAGACAAGGAGCTGAACACTAATTTAGAATCTGATTCAAAAAATACTAATAGAAGACAAATCATCGACGCAGATCCCACTTTTATTTTTTCGACTACAATAATTCAACCAGAAGAACCAACAGATCTTTAAGAGGGGGTGCACATTTTTCATTCACAGATGTGGGTGAAGGGGACCCCACTACATTTTATTGTTTATAGTGGAAGCCAAAAGAACCTCATTTCAGCAGAGGTCGTGAAATAGTTGGGATTGTCGACAATACCACACCCACAACCATACAACATCGGGTGGCTTTGCCAGGGATGAGATCTTCGTGTCAACCAACAATGTCAATTGTAATACGAAATCCAACCCTTCAAGGATGAGGTATTATGTGATGTTTCCTCGTTGGATGTATGTGATATTCTCTTGGGCTAGCCATATATGTGGAAGCGCCATGATGTTTATGAGTATCAACCCCGTAGTTTCATTGTTACTCTGGGGGGTCATCTCTATAGAATACCAGAGGTAGTTCCAACTATTATACTACCTAAAAAGTTCTGCAAGGTAGTATCTCATACTACAAAATTCAGCTTCTTCACAATATGTTCAAAAGGTGAACAGAAGGACACTGCAACCACTACAGGCTCAGCCCAAGCACTTTCTATCCAATAGAAGTTGGTCGAAAAGGCTATAGAAAAGCGCAAAGATTCCTTCTACACAAAGTCATCTCATGTAGCTTGAATTGTTGAATAGATTCAACCACGCCAACAACAGGTTTGTGACATCCTTCCATAAACCAAACAACGCAGCATCTCCAACAAGGTAAGCAACTCACCAAGATTCAGATTCATCAATTGCTTTCCCCTCTCCCGTGAGAACTCAATGCAATAGATACCATTGCTTCCTGAGAAGGGAGTATTGATCTAGGTGGATATTAGTGGCCACCCACCTATTCCAACTAGCTCATTTTGGCAGTTTTTAAGCTTCGCAGTTTGTTTCCTAGTTTTCAGGTCACGAACTTCTTGGACCGTTTTGAGGCCCAAAACAACGTTTTTAGGGCTCGCCATAATTATATTTATAACAAATTTAGAGTTTGACAGCAACATGTGTAGTCCTTAGATAGACCTTTACAACGAGCTATCGCGAGCCTAAAACAGAGGTCGTATGTAAAAGTTATGCCTCCGAGAAGTTAATACACCAAACTACCCAAAACAGTGTCTACAAAACTGTTGGCTTTTCATCTTCGAGGGTTAGGGTTTTGAATTTTATTTATGTTAAAAAGGCCTTTAGAGCCTCATTGTAAATCATTTTCTTGCGAATACGAGTAGCCGTCACATCTATTCTTAGAGATAAGTTGCCACCATTCTAGCGAGTCTTTCACTCTGTATTTTTATAGTCTTTGTACATTTTCACTCATTAATAGAAATTGTGTATTACTGTATCTCTGTGTTTATGTTTGCATATTTGATACATTTATGTTATATTATTGGATATACGAGATATCTCTGTACATTTCTTTATTATATCTCAGCTCTCATTTTGTGTCGAAAATAATCTGGATCATGGTACCATGCAATTTTTTTTATATTTAACATGACTTGTAATGTTTTGTTTGGTGACTAACTTGCTAAATTCTAAATTCTAGAGAATTCTTCAAGAGTTTAATAAGATGAATTTAGATTATGGAAACATTGTGAGTATTTGTGAAGTTCCTGTCTCTAGCATGTATTGCTCCATAACTTGTTTTCCTTTTTAGAGATGATAATATTATATAGGAACCTTACACTTGTGAGGCCATAAGATGAGGATTATCATTATAGGTGCACATAATTGGTTATGTTAGTTATTAGTATTAAATTAAATTAAATTAAATTAGTATTATTATCATCATTTGTATAAAAATGATTGATCTTGCATAGTGAATTATAATACCGATTTTGATGGGAAATAGCGATGCTATCGTATTGTTTAGATACAGAACATTTAAGACATTGAAAGGTGAATGATGAGTTATGTCCGTGTGTATTGATGGAATAAGTTAAGTCAGGTTTTAGAATAGATAGGTTGGATGGTATATTAATTATTAAATTTTAGTTGTCAATTATCTAATTAAAGCACTCATTTAGAAAATCATTATAGTTGGGAACTTATGTACAATTGAATTGGAATGCCTAATATACATTATACTTAATAATAATAATATATTGAAATTGTTTGGATTAAGGTGTTTTAGCTTTTATATAATGAAGCTTAACTATTTATAATTAAATATGCTATTTTTATTTGAAAGTTATAAAATGACATTGACAAATCTTAGAACTTGGCGATTATTGGCCAATCTAGTTGACATTGGTTGAGCAACAAAAAGTTATTAATAGTAAGTGTATTGGTGTGATGTCAAGATTCATTGAGTTTATAATGATGTAATGAAGATTAGTTATGATCGATTATTATTTATGTATCTTGATTAAATTGCTTATGTAAATTGTCGTGATGAGTATTTACTTGTTGGGAATGTTACAAAGAGGATATGAGAATAGATACCTCCATGTTCTTTAGAACAATCATCAGTCCTCAAACTTTTAATGGTCAAAATCAATTGGATGAATTTTGGACTTTAGCGTTGATTATGTGTCTTGGAGGTCCTAAACTTGCAGGTATCTTTGTTATCTTTATGCAATGAAAATAATCTATTAGTTATAGTGATGTTGAATTTGATTATTGTCATGTTGTGATGTAGATGAGAATAGAATGTGTATTATTTGATGTTAATATCTCCTATCACTTATTCTAACTAATGTTTATATATATATATATATATATAT
>JZKD02S1906074.1:135730-157982 GCA_000966675.3 Picea glauca | reverse complement strand
ACACCAATTTTCATCCCTAATCCATAGTAATGATGGAGAAGACTCCATTAGTGTACTTTCACACAAGACTGTGGGCTATTATAAAGATAGTGAAATCTAAATGTTCATCACACTCACCATTTACCGATAGGTTGAGTCTAATGGATTGTACCGAAAGTTGGCTTATATTTATAAAGAAACATTGTTCATATATAGAAAACAATGTTTCTATGATCCTCATAGCCTTCCAGGGTGAAATTTGGTGAATCACTCTTGTTTAAACATTCCCAAGAGTTACAAAATACATCACAATAAGTTCAAAAGTAAATATGAAACTTTCATTTGAACATGGAATTTCCAAATAAGCTTCATTATGTATCATGTTCTGAGATTTTATGTGATTGGAAACTTTATAGGAAACAAGTTGAATATTGTGAAAACATGCTCTATGTGGATGCAAGACTTGAAGAAATGATGGTAATGGAGTGTGTGTTCCATATTAAGTAGAGATGGCTAATCCAACATTCACATCTTCACCATCACCTTTTGGTACAAAAAGTTGGAAAGTAGCATGGTTTACAACATTCATAGCAATACAATGTAAAAAAAATGGATTCTCACTTTTGAGTTCCCATTCCCTACCTTATATTAGCAATAACACTAAAGAAAACATCATAAATTTATATAACAAAAAGGAAGGTAACATTACATAGTGTACAAAGAATTTATTTTAAATGAAATGAAATTGAAAAATTAATATTAAAACACACATATTTATAGACACCATTAATGATTTTAGTTGGTATTAATAGATCTTGTTTTATGTATAACACTTCATGTTCTTTCTCAAGAGAATGTTCGAATAATGGAAACCTTTACTAAACAATGCAACACTTCCATGGGGTATGGAACTTTGAACATAGGGTCTTCACTTGGTGAACTTGTGACATAGCACTTGCATTTGTGGGATATTAAAGAATACCCCTAATTTCACTAGATATTATTAAATACCTCCCAAAATCCTTTTGTTGGACCTCCCTCCCAATAAATCTTTTCAATAAATAAAAAACCCTATTTTTACTAGATACCCCTTTTTATACCTCCCAATACCGATACACCCCCATGTACGTCACATCCACCCCCACGTATTTCCTTGCCATGCCATGTCTTGTGTCATGCCATGCCATGCCTTGCCTTGCCTTTCCTTGCAATGACATGCCTTTCCATGCCTTGCATTGCTTCACCTTATCACGTCATGCCTTTTCTTTCCATGTCATTCTATTCCTTTCCTTTCCTTGCCAAAACATGACATGCCTTGCCATGCCATGTCATTCCTTTCCTTTCCTTGCCATGCCTTGCCTTTCCTTCACTTTACATGCCAGGCCATGCTATGCCTTTCCTTTCCATGCCATGCCATGTTGTGCCTTGCCTTTCCAATCAATTCCATGTCTTTCCATTCCATGTCACGCCATTGCATGCCTTGCCTTTCCATGCCATGCCTTACCTTGCCATGCCTTTCCATGCATTTCTATGCCATGCCATGCCATGCCATGAATTTCCTTTTCATGCCTTGTCTTTCCTTTCCATTCCATTCCATGCCATGCCTTTCCTTTCCATGCCATGCCTTTCTTGGCCTTCTCATTCCTTTCCATTCCATGCATTTCCATGCCATGCCATGTATTTCCTTTCCATGCCTTTCCTTTTCTTTCCTTCACTTCCATTTCATGCCACATGATTCCTTATCTTTCCATGTCATGCCATGCCATGAATTTCCTTGCCATGTCATGCCTCGCCTTGCCTTTCCATGCCATGCCTTGCATTTCCTTTCCAATCCATTCCTTTCCTTGTATTTACATTCTAGGCCATGCCTTTCTTTGCCTTCACATGCCATGTGATGCCATGCAATTCCTTGGCTTTCCATGCATATCCTAACAAGGTGTTAAATTGGAAAACATATGTAATAGTAACTAAGAAAAACCCTAGTGCTGAAGATCCTCCAACAAATAGTTTTCCATGCAACAGAATGAACAATGGATGGGCCCCACTAGTTGAAACTCGGTGCCCTAGATCCAATACAATCGATAGTTTATCCATCTGAGTCTCGATTTGAGTTTTATCATGAGTTGCAACTTGCCTCCTCAAGCCATTCATGGAAATGCCAACAATTTGGTCCATGGGGATAAAATCCAAACCGAGCAGCATAATGGAGTTATGTAAGATTCAACATGTCTTTTTTTCCAAGGTCCACGTGACTACACTACCCACAATTTCCCGACACAGTGTTCTTGAAAATCAACCTCTTGTTCATAAAATATTTACTATGCCTCATTGAGAAAAACCATAGTGCCGAAGATCCTCCAACAAATGGTTTTTTAGTCATTGAAATGACAATGGATGTTCCCCACTAGCTGAAACTCGATGGCCTAGATCCAATGCAACCAAAATTTCAACCATCCAAGTCTCTTTTTGAGTTTTATCTCAAGTTGCAAATCCCTTCCTCAAGCCATTCAAGGACATGTTGGCAATTTTGTCTAGGGGAATAAAATCCAAACCGAGTATCATAATGAAGTTCTGTAAGCTCCCACACATTTATTTTTCCAAGGTCCATGTGACTGCACTACCCACAATTGCCTGGCATAATGTTCTTGAAAATCGACCTCTCATTCAAAAATTGCACTATGCCTCATTGAGAAAAACCATAGTGTTGGAGATCCTCCAACAAATGGTTTTTCGAGAAACAAAATGACAACATATGGGCCAGACTAGTTGAAACCTGGTGCCCCAGATCCAGTTCAATCGACGATTTGTCCATCTGAGTCTCTGTTTGAGTTTTATCAAGAGTTTCAACTCACCTCCTCAAGCCATTCAGGGACATGTTCGCAATTTGATCCAGGGGCATAAAATCCAAACCGAGCAGCATAACGGAGTTTCGTAATCTCACGCACATCTATTTTTTCAAGGCCCACATGACTACACTACCCATAATTTCTTGACACAATGTTCTTGAAAATCAACCTCTTGTTTAGAAATTGCACTATACCTCATTGAGAAAAACCCTAGTGTCGAAGATCCTCCAAAAAATGATTTTCCAGTCAACAGAATGAAAATGGATGGGCCCCACTACTTGAAAATCAATGCCCTAGATCCAATGAAACCAACGGTTCATCCACCATAGTCTCGGTTTGATTTTTATCGTGAGTTTCAACTAGCCTCCTCAATCCATCCAGGGACATGGAAAGACATGGCAAGGCTAAACAAAGGTAGACATGGCAAGTAAAGACAAGGTCTAGGCCTAGGCCTAGGTCTAGGTCTAGGTAAATCCTATTAATTATGATAATCCATGTTTCAAAATTATTAAAATACCTTAGATATATGAATAAAGAGAGATTATGTTATGACTTTGAAATTCTCATGTAAGTATTTTTATCTAAGATACATGGGATAACAAGTTGTATAATTACATGTTTAATTAATCCTTTGATTGTAATTTTTACGTATTTAAGTTGTTCATTTATTAAAAGCATTAATTTTTTTAGGAAAAAAAAAGGTATGATACATGAATGCCATTATTTCTTTTATTAAATTAAATTGATAAAAAATTCTCTCTAATGATGAAAATAGCTATATTTTTACAAACAATGGAAATGGCATGGCAATGTCAAGGCAAGGAAAGGAAAGGAAAGGCCATGGTATAGCAAGGAAATGCAAGAAAATGCATGAATTGGCAAGCCAAGGCATGGCATGGCATGGAAAGGAATGACATGGCAAGGCATGGCATGGAAAGGCAAGGCAAGGCATGTCATGGAAAGGCATGGAATAACAAGGAATGTCATGGAATGGCATGGCATGGCATGCTAAGGAAAGAGATGGCATGGCATGGGAAGGCATGGCATGGGATGAAAAGGAATGGAAAGGGAAGGAAAGGAATGACAAGGAAAGGCATAGCATGGCATGGCAAGGCACGTGAAGGCTAGGCATGGGAAGGAAAGGAATGAAATGGCATGGAAAGGCAAGGAAAGACATGGGAAGGCATGGCATGGTATGGTATAGGAAGGCATGGCATGAGAAGGAAAGGCATGCAATGGGAAGGTAAGGAATGGAAAGGAAAGGCATGGCATGACATGACATGACAAGTCAAGGCATGGCTTGGAATTTACTTCCCTTGTCTTGCCATTCCTTTCCATGTCATGCCTTTCCTTTCCATGACATGACATGCATTGCCTTGCCTTTCCATGCCATGCATTTCCTTTCCTTTCCATGTCTTTCCTTGCCTTGCCATGCCTTGGCAAGGAAAGGAAAGGAATGGCATGGCATGGGAAGGCAAGGCATGGCATTGCATGGGAAGGAATGGAAAGGGAAGGAATGACATGGGAAGGCAAGGAATGATATGGTAACAAATGACATGGAAAGGAAAGGCATAAGGAATTACCAAGGAAGTCATGGTTATATTAGGACTTACCCTCTATTTCCAGTCTTGTTAGTTTGACGTCTAGGGTTTGATTGTCATATTTCACCCTTAGAATAAACATTGACACATTTTATTACATTTATTCCATATTTTTCAACCCTCTAGGGATTGATGTCTTGAATATTCTAGGGTTGTTATGTGCCATATTGAATTTAAAAAAACATTTGTTATATAAACCCTAGTTTAGGTTTGCATTTCCATCCCCCTTTCATTGCATGATTACTTTTTTTAAAGGTTGCTATATTTTTCCTATTGTAACTTGTCATATTATTGAAGTTAAACATCATAATCACAAGTTTTATAACAACTATAGTTTCGTTATTAATTTTTGGTGTTTGGGACTTCCCATTGACTTGTTTGAACTTAGTTAATATCATTTATTGGCTTGGAATTATAATGTAATGGAATGGAAAGGCAATGACATGGAATGACATGGCAATGGAAATGACATGGCATGGTAAGGAAAGGAAAGGAAATGGCATGGCAATGAAATGTAATACAAGGAATGACATGGCATGGAATGACAATTGAAGGAAAGGAAAGGCACAACATGGCATGGCATGGAAAGGAAAGGCTTGGCTTGGAAAGGCAAGGCAAGAAAAGATCTAGGTCTAGGTCTGTGTTTCAATTTTTTTTGGTGATTTTATGGTTAGGACTTCATGGATGATATTTGGTTTACCTATTAAGTGTTATTTCTAAGTTATTGATGGTCATTTCTTGAATGCATTAAATAAATGTTTTATTAAAGTCATGATATTGCATGTTATATCCTATTCTTCTTGAATTAAACTTGTCTTGAAACCCTCAATTTCATGGTTATATTAGAACTTACCCTTGACTTCCAACCTTGTTATCTTGATTTTTAGGGTTTAGTTGTCATCTTTCAGCCTTAGAATACACCTTGACACATTTTATTACATTTATGTCATAATTTTCATCCCTTTAGGGCTTCATGTCTTGAATATTCTAGGGTTGTTATGTGTTATCTTGCATTTCAACAAGCATTTGTTATCTAAGCCCTAGTTTAGGCTTGCATTTTTATCCCCCCTTCATTTCATGATTACTTGTTTTAAGGGTTGTTATATTTTACCTGTTGTAACTTGTCATAAATTTGTTGAAGTTAAACATATTAATCACAAGTTTTATAACAAATCTAGTTTCCTTATTGATTTGTTGTTACAGGAGAATCCCCCTGCAGACAAGTGGATTTCCTCTTGGATACTAGATCCCTATAACCAAGACAGAAAAGTGAAAATGTTGAACATTGACATTCCTTCTAATAAGGCTGAACTAGCCAAGGAATAAGAAGAAAGGAATACCTTTAATAACATTTGTCCTTTCTCGATCCAGGATGATCTTGATATCCAAGCTCTTCAGAAGGTCCTGAAATCCAATGACAAGCAACGACAAAACATTCTTCCTATTATACCATGGTTAGCTTCATAAAAAATATATCAAAAGAACAAGTTCATGAAAGATACACAAACTTGAAGGAAACAAGCCAAGCACATATATATTGATGAAAACAAAGTAAAGTAATTACAACCATAGATGTAGATGCAACAACTTCACCAAGCTCTCTTTGTGTAGACCCTTGCTCAAAAGTTCCATGATTAGAATGACTGTAACTTTCATGGATAAATATCCCTTATGAGATCATAAGTTTGATACCTTGCATGTCTCCCTTTTTACCATGAAGAGGCCTCCTTATATAGGATTGGAGATGCCTAACCACCTTAGAGATCTTTGAGATAGGTTGAGGATATTTCTCCATCAGTTGTGGATCCTCCCTAATATCCAAACTTGACCTCAGATTCAAATCCAATTGACTCTAGAGATGAGGGGGATTTCTCCCTGATTTTTGACGCAGGTGTGCCAACCTCGGGCACGTCCGCTCACAGGATCTTCTTCTTCTTGGCCCGAAGAACTCTAAGGTTCTTCTATTTCCCTATCGGGAAATCTGCTCCCATAGTTCTCTCATGAGATCCCCCTTCCTTGATTTATCGGGGAATCGAAACTCATGACTTCACAAGTTCAAAGATTGAACACTGGGTTATTGGATCCCCGAGACCCGATGGTCAGTCAACTCACAGACTTTTCCCTGAGGGATTTCGCTACTCGCGACCTCGTAGGTTGAACTGTCGAACTTTCACCCTCCTATTCCGGGAATCCCTGAGATACGAGAATTCAACAGAATGTTGACTTCTATCTCTAGGCAACACATGTACACCCGTCGATCATGCGGGTGCCACCTTATGCTCTGCCAAGCAACCACATGAACCTCGTCTCTCGGCACTTCATGACTCGCGAATCCTAACGCCAATACTTCGGGACTTCTCACGGCGATATCCCGAGGACTTTGTGCCACTTGTATTCCACTCGCCGGTCTCGCTATGGCCCACACCATCCTCCAGTTGTCCGGGTATCGCTTCTCACAATATCGCGATCCCCGCGGCCAAATTCTCGGGCCTTTTCTCGTGAGGCTCTGATACACAATCCCACGTGCGAATCCAACGGTCTTCCCGCGATCCGGATCCAATAGTTATTACCTTCTCACTTCTCGCGTCCTCGTGACTTTGAATACCCAATACTTGGGCTCTCATCCTGTGAACTCCCGAGTTCATGAGATCTCTCGATCTCCTCCACCTGTCCTCCCCAGATGGACGGCTCCTAGCCTCTCGCCACTTTGCTACTTCATGACCTCGCGTCTTGCGACTTTTAACACCAAACACTTGGGCGTTCACCCTGCGAACTCTCGAGTTCACGAGATATCTCGATCTCTGACACCTGTCCTCTTCAGATGGATGGCTCTCAGCCTTCTCGCCAATTCACCACTCGCGAAGCTGAAGGACTTCCTTTGTGTCCTCAAATGTTCGAGCTTCTGAGATGAGAGAATCTCTTCACACGCATCCTCCACAATGAACGACTCTGATCTTGTAGGGATATCGCATCTCGCGATATCGCTGCTCTTGCTACACAACTTTTGGGGCCTCAACTCACGAGTCCCCGATACACGATACCACGTGTAGATCTGATAACTTCCGTGACTCTGAATCGACAGCTCTGCCTCTCCTGAGCTTTAAACTCTTTGGAATCTTCTTGTCGTAACCTCCTTGCACCTCTGCAAGATCTAACAATCCTCAGAACTTCACGAAATCTCCTCGGATGATTTCGACCGTCTGTTCTTCCTTGTGTAACCCACGAAGTGAGAAAAGAGTATCTCTCCACGATATTCCTTCGTCGCTTCTCCAACCTGCGATGCTTCTCTCTGACTTCTGACAATAGCTTCCTGCAACTTCAAGTCACACTTATCTACGTTGATCTTCAGCGACTCAGAGGCCTATCCTTCCTGAGCTTTTCCACAACTTTAGTCTTTAGAAAGAACCCTTGCACACACTCCTTGTGCCAAACCTGCGAACACTTCAACTGTTCGTGCTTTATTTTGACTTTGCGTATGCCATAGCAGTAGTCCTCCAAAGCTTCTGCTCAGTTCATGACTGAGACTTTCTCCCTTAGCCTGTGCACTCCTTGCACAGCTCTAGCAACCCACTTTCACTTCTAAGTACTTTGAGAACAAGAGCTTAACTCCCTGAGCCTTCTGTCAACGCACTCCTTGCAGACGACTTCAACTGCACTCCTTGCAGGAATCCTTGCTCAAAAGAGAAACAATTGTAACTCACCTCACTTCCTCTCAGATTTCAATATCGACACATGAAGTCATACACAGAGCATAACAACAATGCATAACAGGAAGTAAATCTCATAAGTAGAGCATTCAACACAGATACACAGAGAATAACACAACAACCATGAATCTTAATCAACTTCTTCTATTAATTCAAAATCTATACATGGATGTTTTCTACAACCCTCTGCTATTCTCCTATGCTCTAGATTCTTCTTGCTCCTGTTAATTGTTACAATGATACAAATGAGGGTGTCTATATCCCGGTTTTCCCTCTTTCTTCTAGAATTGTCTAATCTAAGAATTCAATTCTATCTACCTGCAACTACTACTATAAATGCCTCTGTCTATCTTATATGAGAGCGTATGGCTCAAGGTCTGATTACATTTTTCCCAAGGTGCCTAAATTAAATGATCTCATTTATATTTAGCGCATCAACTTCAAGGGAAAATTTAAAATTCAAAAACTTGTGCTGGACGTCTTCCAGCTGTCTTCTGCTTCCACGTTGGTTTTGCTTGTTATGAGGGATGCTCCTGCATCATACTCCCTCGCTTGAAAATTTGCATGGGCTCCTATCCATGAGCTCCTGGACGGTATGTCCATGCTTCAGAATTTCTGCTTCCGTCTCCCAGCTGGCATCTTCAACTGGATGGCCTTTCCACTTGACCAAATATTCAAAATATTCTTTCCTTCTGGTTTTCTTACCCACTCGTTTATTCAATATCTGTTCCATTTGTGGCTTATCTGCAATTGGCATCTTCTTCTGCCACTCGACCTCTGGTTGATCATCACTTTCTGCTCCTGCTTCATTAGCTTTATATGGATATAAATTTGAAACATTAAATATCAGAGATATTCCGATCCCATCTGGTAACTCAATTTCATAAGCATTCTGTCCCATCTTCTTCAAGACCTTGCATGGTCCGATTTTCTTCATCTTCAACTTGTTATATGTTCCTCTCGAGAACCTTTCTTTCCTCAAATGTGCCAGAACCATATCACCAACTTCAAACTGAAGTTGTCTCCTATGTTGATCTGCTTTGCGTTTGTACTCCTGACTTGACTTCAACAGTCGCTCCTTCACCTGGCTGTGAAGTTCCTTCTTCACTTCAGCGAATTCTTCTGCACTAGCGCTACTAGTCGCAGTCTGTTCTGAATCCCTCAATTCAGAAACTCCTCTCGGTTGCATTCCATATACAATCTGAAATGGACTTCGACCTGTGCTCCTATTTACTGAATCATTGTATGCGAACTCTGCTTGCGGTAATATGCTATCCCAACTGCTATGGTGCTCTGTCACCAAGCTCCTCAACAAGTCTCCTAGACTTCTGTTGACCACTTCTGTTTGTCCATCCATCTGAGTATGATAAGAAGAACTAAACATCAAATTAGTTCCTAGCTTCTTCCATAATGTTCTCCAGAAATGCCCTATGAATTTTGTGTCTCTGTCTGAAACTATGCTTTTCGGCAATCCATGAAGTTGAACGACCTCCTTGAAGAACAAATTTGCGATGTGAGTCGCATCGTTGGTATTCTGGCATGGAATGAAGTGTGCCATATTAGAAAACCTATTAAATACCACAAATATTGAATCAACACCTCTTTGTTTCCTCGACAATCCTAATACAAAATCCATGCTAATTTCATCCCACGGCTTCTCAGGTATGGGTAATGGTTGATAAAAACCTGCATTCTGCTTCCTTCCCTTTGAATGCTGGAAAATCTTGCATCTATCTACAAACCTCTTGACCTCTGACCAAATCCCTAGCCAAAAGTATGACTCGCTCAACTTTGCAAATGTCTTTTCATGACCAAAATGTCCTGCCAACCCTCTGCTGTGTTTTTCTTTCAACAAGTTCTCCCTCATGGAGCAAATTGGAATACACAGTTGATTGCCTTTGAACAACAATCCATCCTGGATCACGTACTCTATCCACTAACTCCTGTCTCTGAGAACTGGATTCTCAGCTGCTTCATAAGCTTCCTTGAAGTCTGAATCATCTACATACATGTCCTTAAGATCATCAAAGCCTAATGTCCTGACTTTGAACTCCTGCAACAACAAACGTTTCCTTCTTAAAACATCAACAACTTTGTTAGCAGTACCAGAAATGTGCTTTATTACAAAAGTGAAATTTTGCATGTATTCAACGCACTTAACATGCCTTTGGTTCAACTTTTCCTGTTGAGTCACAAATTGTAATGCATGGTTATCACTATAAAAAACAAATTCCTTTGGAATCAGATAGTGCCTCCATTTCTTTAATGCTTGTATGATAGCATAAAATTCTTTATCATACGTGGAGTACTTTTCTTTTGCCTCATTCAACTTCTCGCTGAAATATGCAATTGGTCTGTCTTCCTGAATCAAGACCGCTCCTATGGAAAACCCACTTGCATCACATTTCACCTAGAATGTCTTTTGAAAATCTGGCAACACCAACACCGGTTGCTCTGTAATCTTTCGTTTCAACAAATTGAAACTCTTCTTAGCCTCTTCCGTCCAGTGAAAAGATTTATGTCTTTTCTTCACTGTATCCATCATTACTGCACTAATTCCACTAAAATTTCTAATGAATTTCCGGTAGAAACTAGCCAAACCATGAAAACTCCTTACCTCAAATATGTTCCTCAGTGATGGCCAATTCTTGATTACCTCCACCTTTTCTGGATCCATTCTCAACTCATTTGCTGAAATAACAAAACCCAAGTAAATGAGCTTTGTCTTCATGAATGAGGACTTCTTCATGTTTATCAGTAGCTTCTCTTGCTGTAATCTCTTCATCACAATAGCCAAATGCTTCAGATGTTCAGCCTTTGTCTTGCTGAAAACCAATATGTCATCCAGATACATGATGACAAATTTCCCGATGAACTCCTTCAGGACTTCATTCATCAACCTCATAAAGGTACTTGGTGCATTCGTCAAGCCAAATGGCATGAAAATCCATTCATACAACCCTTCGTTTGTCTTGAATGTTGTTTTCCACTCATCACCTTCTCTCATACGAATCTGATGATATCCACTCTTCAAATCTATCTTTGAAAAAAAAAATTCTCCACTTAAGCAGTCCATCAGATCATCCATCCTCAACAATGGGAATCTATACCTAATAGTTATCTTGTTTATAGATCTGGAATCGGTGCACATTTTCCAACCTCCATCTTTCTTCAGACTGAGTATTGTTGTAACAATACACAGACTCAAGCTTTCCCTGACCAATCCCTTGTCCAACAACTCCTGGACCTACTTCTTGACCTCCTCATTCTCCTGTGGTGTCAACCTGTACGTGGCTTTGTTTGGAAAACTAGATCTTGGTATGAGGTCTATATGATGACTCACACTCCTCATTGGTGGTAACGAATGAGGTAGTTCATCCACTACAATATCAGCGAACTCTTCCAACAATTCCTGAACTTCTCCTAGTAAATCGTCCACTCTTGTTCTAGTCAGAACAATTCTCGGTTTTCTGACCACAAAGAATTGTGGATCCTCCTTCTTCTTAACTTCTGTAAGAAGTTCCTTCCCACTCATGAGAAGTACCCTATTTCTCACTTCTGGTTTCACTTCTTTATCCTCAATTGGACACAACATATGAGTTCTCCCATTCCTCTCCAGGGTATATGTATTTTTCCTCCCATCATGAATTACATTTCTATCATATTGCCATGGTCTTCCCAGCAATAAATGACAGACATCCATAGGAATAACATCACATAAAATCTTATCATTATATCCTCCTATCTTAATGTCAACTAAGCACTGTTTAGTGACATTTACCTGATGTCCCTTCTGTAGCCATGAAACTTTGTATGGACTCGGGTGATTAGTTGTCTCCAACTCCATCTTTTCTACCATCTCGATTTAAACAAGATTATCGATGCTTACACTGTCCACGATGACCTTGCACACTCTATCCTTGGTCTTGCAAGAAGTCCTAAAAAGATTGTTCCTCTGCGCTGAGTTCTCCATCTCTTTCTCTGGCGTCAAAAGGACTTTCCACATCACAAATGATCTTCCGCCCTCTACATACTCTGCCTCAACATCTCGCCTCTGTGCCTCGGCAATGTGATTCGCTCCAACTTCTTTCTTTTTCTCTGGACACTCGAATGACTTGTGTCCATTTTTTCCACATGTGAAGCATGTGATTACTCCACCTCTTCCTCTTCTTGTACCTCTGGTACGAGGAAACCTATTATTATCAGCATATCCTCCTCTCTGCTCAGTATGTTGTTCTCTTTGCTCAGCATATCACCCTTGCTACGAACTTCCACCCCTCTCTGTCTGAGTCTGAGGTTTCTTCTAGTCATCCTTGGGCTTCTAGTATTTATCTTGGGCAGCTGATTTGCCTTTGGGCTGACTTCTGCCTCTGCCCCTCTGAATTTGTTTACGGCTCAGCTTCTCTTCAGCTTTCAGAACCAATTGGTAAGCATCCTCCACCGTTTGGATGGTTTCCATACTTATTTCATCCTGAATTTCATACCTCAGGCCATTCATATACCTGGCCACCTTTTCGTTGTTGCTTTCGCGATGACCTGCCTTGATATTTAACCTGTAAAATTCCTCAGTATACTCCTTCACTGTCATCAGCTTCTATCTTAGGTTCTGCATCCTCTTGAACAGAGAAATTTGATAATACCTGGGAATGGATTTTGCCTTCATCTTTGCAATCATCCTGTCCCAACTCTTAATTTTGTTCTTGCCTTGGCAATGCCTGTCAGCTTGCAGTTCATCCCACCACAAAGCTGCATATCCTTTTAATCTTGTGACAGTATGTCTGACCTTCTTGTCTTCTTCTATATCTTCATAATCGAAGTAAGTGTCAAGAGCTCTAATCCAATCTAGCAGTTCTTCCGCATCCAGATTCCCTTCATAATATGGAATGTCCATCTTTGTTTTTGAACTCATCCGAGCGATAGCCTTAATTAAACGCTCATTGGCTGCATCTTCCGATGGAATTTCTTCTCCTCTATGTCTAGCATCATCTTCATCTTCTGATTCACTGATATCTCCTGCATCAGCTTTGTGCCTTTGTGATGTCTCCATGTCCTCCATTATGGCACGAAGATTACGCACTTCTCTCTCCATGTTTGGATTCTGCACTTTCCTACCTCTTTCTCCGGACAATTCCCTTTCCTCCTCTAGATCAGGTGATTGCCTACCTCTTCTCCTTGGCGGCATGGTGAATTCTCCTTTTCCTCTGCTGTAGAAAGCAAAGAATCATTTCTATGCTCTGATACCACTTGACGTGTGTATCAGAGTGCTTTCCTTCTCTGCCTCTCTTCTTGCCTGAAATATACTGATAAGAACAAGCTCTGATACCACTTGACACAGGCACGCCAACCTCGGGCACGTCCACTCACAGGATCTTCTTCTTCTCAGCCCGAAGAACTCTAAGGTTCTTCTATTTTCCTATCGGGAAATATGCTCCCACAGTTCTTCGTGCAATCTCCCTTCCTTGATTTATCGGGGAATCATAACTCGTGACTTTGCGAGTTCAAAGATTGAACACTGGGTTCTCGGATCCCCGAGACCCGATGGTCAGTCAACTCGGTGACTTTTCCTTGAGGGATTTCGCTACTCGCGACCTCGTAGGTTGAACTGTCGAACTTTCACCCTCCTATTCCGCGAATCCCCAAGATGCAAGAATTCAACGGAATGTTGACTTCTATCTCCAGGAAACACGTGTCCACCCATCGATCACGCGGGTACCACCTTATGCTCTGCCACGCGACCACATGAACCTAGTCTCTCGGCACTTCGTGACTCACGAATCCTAATGCCAATACTTTGGGACTTCTCGCGGCGAGATCTTGAGGACTTTGTGCCACCTGTATTCCAATCGTCGGTCTCGCTATGGCCCACACTATCCTCCAGTTGTCGGGGTATCGCTTCTCTCAATCTCACGATCCCCACGGCCAAATTCTTGGGCCTTTTCTCGCAAGGCTTTGATACACGATCCCACGTGCGGATCCAACGGCCTTCCCGCAATCTGGATCCAACGGTTATTACCTTCTCACTTCTCGCTTCCTTGTGACTTTGAATACCCAATACTTGGGCTCTCACCTTGCGAACTCCTGAGTTCGCGAGATCTCTCGATCTCCTCCACCTACCCTCCCTAGATGGACGACTCCTAGCCTGTCGCCACTTCACTTCTTTGTGACCTCGCGTCTCGCGACTTTTAACACCAAACACTTGGGCGTTCACCCTGCGAACTCCCGAGTTCACGAGATCTCTCGATCTCTAACACCTGTCCTCTTCAGATGGATGGCTCTCAGCCTTCTTGCCACTTCGCCACTCGTGAAGCTGAAGGACTTCCTTTCTTCCCTCAAATGTCCGAGCTTGCGAGATGAGAGAATCTCTTTACATGCGTCCTCCACAACGAACGGCTCTGATCTTGTAGGGATATCGCATCTTGCGATATCGCTGCTCTTGCTGCACAACTTTTGGGGCTTCAACTCAAGAGTCCCCGATACACGATACCACGTGTAGATCCGATGACTTCTGTGACTCTGAATCAACGGATCTGCCTCTCCTGAGCTTTAAACTCTTTGGAATCTTCTTGCCGTAACCTCCTTGCACCTCTACAAGATCTAACGATCCTCGAAACTTCACGAAATCTCCTCAGATGATTTCGATCGTCTGTTCTTCCTTGTGTAACTCACGAAGTGAGAAAAGAATATCTCTCCATGAGATTCCTTTGTCGCTTCACCAACCTGCGATGCTTCTCTCCAACTTCTGACATCAGCTTCATGCAACTTCAAGTCACACTTATCTACGTTGATCTTTAGCGACTCAGAGGCCTATCCTTCCTGAGCTTTTCCACAACTTTAGTCTTTAGAAAGAACCCTTGCACGCACTCCTTGCGGAAAACCTGCGAACACTTCAACTGTTCGCATTTTTTTTTGACTCTGCATATGTCGTAGCAGCAGTCCTCCAAATCTTCTGCTCAGTTCACGACTGAGACTTTCTCCCTTAGCTTGCGCACTCCTTGCACGGCTCTAGCAACCCACTTTCACTTCTGATTACTTTGAGAACAAGTGTTTAACTCCTTGAGCCTTTTGTCAACGCACTCCTTGCAGACGACTTCAACTGCACTCCTTGCAGGAATCCTTGCTCAAAAGAGAAACAATTGTAACTCACCTCACTTCCTCTCAGATTTCAATCTCGACACATGAAGTCATACACAGAGCATAACAACAATGCATAACAGGAAGTAAATCTCATAAGTAGAGCATTCAACACAGATACACAGAGAATAACACAACATCCATGAATCTGAATCAACTTCTTCTATTGATTCAAGATCTTTACATGGATGTTTTCTGCAACCCTTTGCTATTATCCTATGCTCTAGATTCTTCTTGCTCCTGTTAATTGTTACAATGATACAAATGAGGGTGTCTATATCCCAGTTTTCCCTCTTTCTTCTAGAATTGTCTATTCTAAGAATTCAATTCTATCTACTTGCAACTATTACTATAAATGCCTCTGTCTATATTAGACGAGAGCATATGGCTCGAGGTCTGATTACATTTTTCCCAAGGCGCCTAAATTAAATGATCTCATTTATATTCAGTGCATCAACTTCAAGGGAAAATTTAAAATTCAAAAACTTGCGCTGGACGTCTTCCAGTTGTCTTCTGCTTCCACATTGGTTTTGTTTGTCGTGAGGGATGCTCCTGCATCAATTTTTCTCAACAGTCAAAGATTCCCTCAAATAGGCTAGCGCTCCCCCAAAAGGGTGCACAAAGCGTTGCAATGCTCCCCCCAAGGAGGTCAGGGAGAGCTATCTCTCCCTTATAGTGGGTAGGGGATCATTTCCCTTCAAAACTGACTTTTGAGTGGTTTTTTCCATGGAAAAATATTTCTACTCTTCATCAGATGATTTCTCCTTCTTTAACCAGTCTCTGAGGGTGTCTTTCAAGTGTTCTTGTGATTTCATTCAAGACATGACATAGGCAAGGTGACTGTATGATGTTTGCAACACTTGCAACACTTACGACACTTGCAACACATATGGTCAAAATGCGACACTTGCGACACTTATAATGACGACAATAGGTCATCACTGAAATGAGTAATTTTTATGTGTAACAGATTGCCCCCCAAACTGCAAAGTTGGAAGATGGAAACTGATGACTGAAGTACTTTGTAGTATTTTTGAGCAAGGGTACAGACTCGGAGAACCTGGTAGACGCTTCACACAACCATCAAACAAATATTATGACATGTTTCAAACACAAGGAAGGCATACCTATGCTTGAGTGATAAAGACTTTCAAGGTATGGCCGCCATAAAATACACTGCAGATCCATAATTATATTAACAAAGAGTATAGCCACCAAAGATACAATGTGGTTCTATACTTCAATGACATGAACTGATCATAGCAATGAAAAATACACAGTGGATCTACGAGATGACAAGACATAGCCACAAACCAATAAAAAGTGGATCTATGTGACAATATATGTGTCAATGTTCAAGAGAAACTCTGTCGCAACCTGGGGAAAGTGCATATCAGAGTGATCACTCAACCGAGGGTCTTCTTACTAATCCCTATGCGATACGAATATAACCATGTGAATATATGTCCTGATGTTGAACATGGTAGAAACCACTTGATTACTGACCAATGGGGTAAGACGTTAACAAGCACGAGGAAAATCACCATTGATGTCAATGATTCCCAAGGTACTCTAGTACATTCCAGCGAATGTGAATAAATGAGTTGGCATCAAACATTCGTGGAATCATCCGATAAGAGTTCAATGATGAAAACCAATTTTCAGAAGTGAGGAGGCCTGCCATTGAGGCATGCAGGTCCCAGGGTACTAATTGATTTCTAGGTCTAGTTCCTGGATAATGTACTGAATTTGACAGGAATAGACTTGTCGTAGGAGGGCCTTGATGTATCCCCCATCAATGACACGAAAATGACATATATATGTAATTGATGGATCAAATGAACATGGAATGACACGGGTGTTTGAAAAATAAGATTTGTGATGGTTTACTCTCGAGGCAGATACTTCCCTTAAACACTGAGGCACAACAACAAAAACATGACATGGACCAAACCTTGATGATGCAGTGGATACTGTGACTTTTTTCGGGTGACCCAAAGGAGTAAAGAAACTCAGAGGATTGGTTCAGTGGAGAGGTTCAGCGGATTAAAATGCATGCAAATACAAAGTGCCATGTTCAAGGGAGACTGTAAGAGTTATTGGTAATTTTCTCAAAAAACTGCTTGGCTTGCTTCCTTCAATTTTTTCCCCATCCAGATAGATGAGTACCTCTTTTTGATTTAACGAGCTTGATGAGGGCAACACATGCTCGATATAACTCACCTTCGGCAAGTCCCTCTTCCTTTATTTAACAAAATGGAAGAAGTAAGGGTTCAGTCCATATGGGCCCTTCAATGTATGATTGTTTAACGAGTCCAGAGAAGGTAAACGCGACGATTTTTCATGTTTAGAGAGTCTGAAAAGAACTTAAAGATGACTCCAATGTTGTCCTTTTTCGTAATGTTAGTCTTGCGAGGTCAAAAAAGAGATAAATTATCACTCGAAAGACACCCTTTCAGACCTTTTAACGAGTGGGAAAGGAAGCAACATCACTCGAAAATCTTTTCATGTTTAGAGAGTCTGAAAAGAGCTTAAAGACGACTCCAGGGGGTGCCTTTTTATTGTATCCATGCGAGTCTGAAAAATAGATAAAAGGTTACTTGATGCATTCTTGTGTTTTTTAGAGCATGAGAATGAATGAAACACCATGCTCATTAATGCGACAAGATAAAAATCGAATGAAACTGCTTCAAAACCTGCCATGACAAAAAAATTCACACCCAGGGTATTAAAATGCCTCCAAAATATTTCTCAAAACCCAAAATAACTATGTTTTTGGCAAAAATGAAAAGTTATAATAGTAATATGGGGTAAAAATATCGTTTAACATTTCATTTGTGCAAATATTTGTAGTAGTGGAGAAATTGAACTTTGGAGGGTGAATCTTTCATTGATCGGTGCCGGAGCTATGGTAAGTTATTTCTATTATCGTCTGGACCAGGTTGGTTCTCTTCTTCCTTTATTTAATTTGCATGGTTTTAAATTTGTTTTTAGGAAATTACTAGGCTTTAAAAATGATTCCCTGGGTTGTTTCAATCACCCAAAAGGGTTCGACGCTCCCCTAGAATGGTAGGGGGAGTGCTACCCGATTTTCTAATGATCCTCCAAGCATAGAGAGAGAGTGCTAGTGCTTTGATGTAGGTGTCGAGGGGGCGCTGCCAAAAAATTGGGAAGAACTCCACCTACCATTCTAGGGGAGCACCGAGCCCTTTTGAAGGAACGTTGGCCTGTTTGAGGGAATCTTTGACTATTGAGAAAAATCAGGGAGAAATCCCCCTCATCTTTGGAGTCAGTTGGATTCGAATCTGAGGTGAAGGATGGATCTTGGGAGGATCCACAACTGATGGAGAAATATCCTCAACCTATCCCAAAGATATCTAAGGTGGTTAGGCCTCTCTAAGCCTATATAAGGAGGTGTCTTCATGGTAAAAAGGGAGACATGCAAGGTATCGAACTTATGATCTCATAAGGGGGATTTATTAGTGAAAGTTAGAGTCATTTTGATCATGGAACCATTTTGGTGTTAATTGGGACTTCCCATTGACTTGTTTGAACTTAGTCAATATCATTTATTGCCTTGGCATGACAATGGAATGGCATAGAAAGGAAATGCATGGCATGGAAATGGCATGGAAATGGAAATGGAATGGAAATGGAAATGGCGTGTCATGTCAAGGAAAGGAAATGCAATGACATGGAAAGGCAATGAAAGACAAGGCATGACATGGCATGGAATGGAAGGTGAAGGAAAGAAAATACATGGAATGGAAAGGCATGGCATGACAAGGAAAGGCATGGCTTGGAAAGGAAAGGAAATAAAAGTTCTAGGTCTAGGTCTATGTTTCAAGGAAAGAATCACTGAATATTACATAATAGAACAAACTATTGAGGATCGACCATCCCTCCATATAATAAAATACAAATTCTACACTCAGCTACATGACAGATTCATGTGCACAATTCCCAGACTTCTTCATAAAAAATTTCTCGAAAAAGGCACCGGAGACATTGTCGAATATCAACCTCGACTTGGTACACCACCACAAAATAGTAACTAGGAAGAGAGAGACAAAAAGTGGGTTGAATTTCTAGAAGCAAGGTAAAAAGATAAAAAAACAAGCATGAGACTACTTCTTAAGCAAATAAACATGGCCTTCGTCACTGACTCCGAGTAAGTCGGGGAGACATTCATGTGTCGGCTAATCCGTGAGATGCCATAATAAAAGAGCATACCACCATTCATTCAATTGAAGCACAAATGTCTTCAAAGGGGAAGAAAATTCACAAACAAGTGTCAGACATCCAAAAATTGGAGTGAGACATGAGATAAAAGAAAAGAGAGGATATTTGTAACCTATGGACTAGCTAGAAATTGAATATAAAAATGGTTGGAGGAGATCATCCTGCAAGAGCGTGTGAGTAGTCTGAGTCTGAAGGAAATCAACCCGAGATGGAAATGACAATAGTTGTGGCAATCCCCAACAAAACTAACTAAGCAGAGTTGATAGAGGTTAGCATGGGTACCCATCAATTGGAAAACCAAGCTGAAAGCATGGATTACGAAGATTTAAGACTAGCGATACGCTCTTCACCCATTCAAGAAACCAACACGTGGATTAGAAAATTCATTTGATAGAGACTTCAAATCGACGAGAAGTCTGCAATATTATGGTATAGAACCGACGAGAATGGAAATCTATGTGACACACTAATTTTTGAGCCAAAAATAAATGAATTCAATTCAATGCTCACTCACATAAAGGATCTNCATTAATAGGCTGATGAAAGAATGGATTTGCATCCAATTTGGAGCAGAATTTCCATCATTGTAATTTGGCCATTTGATAAGCATTAGGGATGGTGATTTGACACCATTAGTTAGCCTGCAAGGGAAGCTCATGGATCCCTTCTTGTATAAATCTTTGTATTGTTGCAAAGTAGAGGTTGGATTGGGTTAGGATAGACAAGCCAGGTTGTAAGGAGAGATACAAAGAGCTGAGACTCAGTTGTAGCTCAGACTCCACCATTGTAAATTGGCATTCCACCATTAATAGAAAATGACAGTTTTTCCGGTTTTACATTTGTGTTCAATGGATGTTGTGTTACGAATGTCATTTGCATGATTGTGAATTGTAGATGGATGTTAGAAATCGTCTGCAGGGATAGAGTTGCAGTTTTTTATCTGCGAGTGTGTTAAGTTAAGTTTGGTTCTCTAGGATAAGTGAAAGGAGTGTGTTACATAGATTGGAAACTCTGTGATCCGACGCAAGGAGTGGGTTTCTGAACTCAGTGGAGTTAGATGAGAAGTTGTTAGGAGGGCATGCCAGATTAATTTAAATACTCATAGAGAAGTTTCAAGGTGGTTACGTCCCTTGAAAATAAAGACTGCGTGGAGAGAGGCACAACACAAAGTTACTGAACACTCTGGAATACTCTTCCATGAGGGCATCGAGCCTACACGATCATACCCAGGAACTACACAGTTGAAGGTGTAGAAGAATCCTAGAATTGATAAACATTATGGTGAAGGAAGGATTTGCAAGAACTGCATCGACAAAGGAAGAAGTGCACCTAAGGTGTTGAGAGTTCACCTTATAAGCTCAAGAAGTGGAGTGAGAGACTGTCAGGAGGGCACGAGAAGCTCGCAGAAGAACTTGGAACCTTGGAGGTTTTCAATTTGATAAAATTTATAGGAGAGATTCATAGATATTTTCAAGGACTGCAGAAAGGAGTTTCGAGAATAGTTTAAGTCTCAAAAGGTCAAATTGCGCTAAATGTGAAAAGGATTTGAGGACTTGCCGAAGCCCTGAAGACGGAGAAATTACCCACCGTCAAGGAGGAGACAGGTGGCAGAAGATCGAGAGGTTCGGGAAAAGGAACTTCAGAAGGTTTGTGGGAGCGAAAAAGGATCTTCATGAAGTTGCAGAGAGTGATCTAAATCTAGGGAATTGGATCTAGAAGGACAAGTGGCAAGGGATCAACACATCATTGATTCATAATCAAAATAAGAAGATTCTATAGGAGACATGACTCTTGAAGTTCAAACTTGCGATTCGATCACAACCATTGATTACGAGAAGAGCGAGGACCATTTATCTGGTCCCGGAGCATTCATCGATTCGGGAATCGGGGAAGGAGGAGGAAGCTGCTCGCGAAAGTCCTGATGTACGGGGTTGTGAAAGGAGTTGGTCCACAGTAATAGTCTAAGGTCACACCAATCGAAGAACCTAGCACCGAAAGCTAAGGTCATCAGGGAAAGAGATGAAAGAGGTAAGGAGAGGGTCTTCAAGTGCCACATAATGGGTACCGAGGAAGTAGAAAGGGCCTGTGTCAAGTCAAATCAGTTTCATTGGGAGCTCGATGAGTCATTTGACTTGATGACTTGAACGATCGTAGATTGGGAGGTTGTGCTAGACCTAAGGAGAGATAGGAGAGGGGGGGAGGTTGGCTTCACGTGGTATCAGAACTCGATTTCGCCTGTAGACAACAAGTGAAGAAGGAGACAAAGGAGCGGATGAAGAATTGATTTCTGTAATCCAGGTAGACAGAGTGTGATGCATTGTTAGAGTTGTTGCAAGGCGACAACAGATGGTTAACAACCAGGTAGGTTGTAGACAAGGAAAGATGGCCATCGATGATCATAAACATGGGCAAGGAGAAGTCCACTCATAGAAGATCAGTGCAGAGATGGACAAGGAGCTCATTGAAATCCAAGTGCAGATGGAGAATCTTGCATTCAAGATGTAGCAAGAGTCAAAGGTACACTGGAGGTATGACTGGCCTTTTGATCCGGATTATTTTCGGCACGAAATGAGAGCGAAGATATAATAAGGAAATGCACAAAGATATCATGGATATTCAATAATATAACAAAAATGTATCAGAGATGCAAACATAAACACAGATATACAGTAATACACGATTTCTATTAATGAAAGAAATGTACAGAGACTGTAAAAATACAGAGTGAAAGACTCGCTAGAATGGT
>JZKD02S1906063.1:62669-74863 GCA_000966675.3 Picea glauca | reverse complement strand
CTATAAAAGTGTCATATCCAATCTTTTGTAGTTATATCGTTTATAGTTGTTGGGAAGTGAAAGAAAAGGAGTTTTTCATTGACTTCCATCGATTTTAGGAGGGCCAATCAAGCATTTTAATTGCCATCAAAGATTCTTTTGTTTTTGTGAGATTGATAGATATCCATGGTTCTCATTTTCCTAGGTATTTGTTAAAATTCCACTGCATAAGTACTTTTTTCTTCTAGATAATGCAAGGGTTTCACATTTATTGCTCACCATTTTTTAATCGATTTTTTATGGGTCATACAACGATATTATAGGTCTGATATTTTTAACCAGCATTCTTTGTGTTCATTTATTTTGTTTTTTATGCCCTACCTTTACCATTTGATATCCAATCTAGGGGAATCTGAGTTTCCTTTTCTAAAATGCTATAGAAATTCATGGCATCCTCAATTTTCAAGAATCTCTAACCAGGATAGGAACCGAGGGCTTCTCAATTTCGATTTCTCTACTTGCAGAGACATGTTGAAACCTTCCTTTCATGTTATTATCCACTAACCCTTTCTTCGAGGACTCCACTTTAGCTGCTAAAATGAAGTTCACAAAAGAAGAATTAGTAGAGAATAACATCAAAGCAAGGCTTCAACATCTCTCTGCAAGCAGAGAAATTGAAATTGATAAACCCTAAGTTCCTATCCTGGCTAGATGTTCAATGGAAGAGAAGAAAGTTGAGATCCATGAAGATCTTTATCTATATCTGATCTAAGAATTGATGAGGATGATTATAACTTCATGGCATTTTAAATCACATATATTAAGAATCTTTGGAAAGAAATGGTGCATATTTCAAATGAGGATCTACTTATATCAGCAAATATGGTATGTGTTAAAAGTTTAAAACTATACAGATTTGATTGGAAGGATTCTACTTTTTGTATTGTCAATTTGAAGACATGTGATATGTTTTTTGTGATGGCAATTCTAGAAGTAGAAATCTAATCGATGCAGGATGCTTCCTTCCGCCCCTTTCCTGGCCACACACCTACACAAGGTCATTTGGCATCTCAGACTTATACATCTTATATATCAGCCTTTTTTTCATATTTACGTGGCAATGTAATTATTTGATCTCATTGCTAGTTTATATTTATAAAAATTGACATAACAATGATAATATTTTGTATTTTTTAATGCTTGCTACAGTTTGCCAATTTTTTCCTTGATATTTTCGATGTCTCCAAGTCAAAATCCTCAGCAATTTTTTCGCAGATGCTCATGTCATCACTAGAGTGAGATCACTCCTAAAGGATACAAACATGTTTGCATACAAATAGTTTGTCGACTTATTTTACTGAAAACTTGTGAAGCCTGCAGGTACATCTATAGCTGTATTCCATTATAAATTTTTAATTTGTCTTATGTCTTTCCATAAGAAAAATATCATTTTTGCCAATAGGAGAGCTTTATTGTAACTCTGAAATTTCTAATGATAAAATAAATTACTATGATGGCCTAATAAATAGCACTGGGGCAACATTATCAACCAATCTAGTATCCTATCTTCTTGCTTTCTCTTGGTACTGAATTTGTACCAAAGTATGCCTATAGTTCCAAAAAAAGAAAAATTATAGGATGATATAAGTTAAAACAATCTGATGTTTATTCACTTGTATGTGAGTTTCTTTGCTGGTATTGTACTCATATGAAAAAAACCCTTTAAAAAGTTCATTATGGTCATGTTACCTGAGAATACTTTACCATGCAGCTAAGCTAAGAAGAATGGTCTTAACCAAAAATTTCTCCAAGCATTTTGCCAGCAAGTAAAGGGAAGTGGAAGATTGATTTTACCATTAATTACAGCAGGTTTGTGCTGCTCAACTTCAGGTTTTCGGCCAATGACAATGAAGGTTGGTGTAGAATTCTTCTACTGGTCCAATAGACACCCAGGAAAGGAATGCACACTCTTGATCTTCTAATAGACTTTGCTGTTGTTAAATCTGTTAAAATCAGCACCCCACCTTCCCCCAATAGGGGCTTGCCCACACCTTTATGATTATATTCCATGATACCTTTTAAACATCAGGGTGGTGAAGATGGGAGTGAAATATAGACCAATTTTAGTGGGGTCAATGGCTCATGTCAGTAACGCGAGGTCTACTTAAATTATATGGCCTTCTCTGTCTTTGAGACAGTCACTATGTATGACAAAATCTTTATGACCACATTATCCAGGGACTAGGCATTGGTACTTTGACTGTATTACGCTTGGGCCTTTTACATACACTTTATGCATGGTTATGCATGCAGAGTCATATACATCATTTTATAAATGGTTAATGGATGGCTATTATAATATTATTGCATATGTTGAGGGAGGCATAAGGGGTTTGCATGGGTGATTGGAAAATCTCGTAAATAGTGAGGGATGATCTTGTGTCTGGTTTGGCATGAATGCCATCATCATGCCTGGTTTGGCATGAGTCGAATCAGGCTTGGTTTGGCCTGTACTTGATTTTCTATTCTTGTCATTAGCAAGAGGGCTCGCTGCTCAAGACACTAAAGAGAAACATCGCGTGCCCATAGGGTTATGAAGTGTAGTGAGAGCCATAACTAAACCACTGCTGGATATGGAGTGGTGAATGTAAGTAGTTTACTGACCATAAACAGAGGACTCTTATGGGAAGATTAGAATGGTCATAACCTTTCCCTAGTAGTGTCTCTTAGAGTACTCACTATAAATAATACAAGGGTCACATGTCCTCTAGGATTACATGCTAATTCCACAACAACATTTTCTTTCTTGTGGTCTATTCCACCAGGTATCAAAAGCCCACCAGGTTTAAAGCTTTCCCCTAGAGTGAGATGGAACAAAAATTTTGAAGTCGTTACGCCATTCCCTAAAGAAAACCCTATCAAACAAGTCAGACTCTTGACATAAACTTTGTTCTTATAACAAAAAGAGATTACTTCCCAGCATAAGGATCAGTTCGAATCCATTGATGAGATCCTTAAAGAACTCAAGAAAAAGCAGCTACAAGCAGTTGGACCTTTCAATCCAACTAGCTAAAGCTTTGTGCATGTGTATCAAGTGAAAAGATAGAGTCACCCGAGCAGTGATGAGCCTGCAAGCAAGAAAAGAATGAAGAAGATCGACTTTTCTGAGTATGATGGCAGGGATATTGCAACAATTTTTTTGTTCTGGATCAGATCAATCAAATCTAATTCACTGCATGTGAAGTGGAGGAAACGGAAAAGAATTCCATGGTTTCCTTTTCATCTAAGTTACAGGAAACGCCAATTTTGGTCACATCCTAGTACCTGGAATGCCTGGAAACACTGAAACGCTGAAAGGGGTACGAAATGCCGCAGGCCAAATCTGGAAACGCTGTACAGTACGGCTTTGAAAATGCCATACAGTACAGACAACGACGTTTCCAAAGCATCTCAACGATTTCCAGTGACGTTTTGAGTGCTTTTTTGGAAGTTCCCGGGCCCACCCAAGTGCCCATAAGGGGCATGGGACCCGTAGAAAAGTATCGCCCTGTCCGCACCAATGACCCTTTAAGACAAAAAGAGATCGGGGATTGAGCTCTAAAGAGTTTGTCACTAAAGGAGAATGTAGAAGGATAGAAAATAAAGGAAAATGTAAAAGGAAGAAAAGTTAAGATAAAGGAAAACATCAACTTTTACTCAAATTTTTAACATTACCATTAATTGTTTCAGCCTGTTTGAGAGTGGTTCCAACCTCATCGGACTTGATATGGAGAAAGTAGAATTTCATATCCCATTCAGAATTCAGCAGACTCAACAATTTTCAGAATTTCAAGGTTGGCAGGATTGTAGTGTTTCCACTGGATTATATCATGTGTGAAGGTATGGGATCGGCATTAATCAAGGCCACCAAGCTATAGGATTTTGCATCATGTAATCATCTATGAGGGTTACCGTTAAATAAAGGAGAATGTAAAAGGAAGAAAAGGTAAGATAAAGGAGAATGTCAACTTTTACTCAAATTTTTAACATTACCATTAATTGTTTCAGGATGTTTGAGAGTGGTCCCAACCTCATCGGACTTGATATCGAGAAAGTAGAATTCCATATCCCATTCAGAATTCAACAGACTCGACAATTTTCAGAATTTCAAGGTTGGCAGGATTGTAGTGTTTCCACTGGATTCTATCATGTATGGGATTGGCATTAATCAAGGCCACCAAGCTATAGGATTTTGCATCATGTAATCATCTATTAGAGTTACCATTAAAATAAAGGAGAATGTAAAAGGAAAAAAACTTAAAAGGTAAGATAAAGGAGAATGTCAACTTTTACTCAAACTTTTATCATTACCATTATTTGTATCAGCAGAGTCGACCATTTTCAGAATTTCAAGGTTGGCAGGATTGTAGTGTTTCCACTGGATTCTATCATGTATGAGGGTATTGAATCGGCATTCATCAAGGCCTCCAACTATAGGATTTTTCATCATGTAATCATCTATGAGAGTTAATATAGACATGGGTTTCCTTCTAAAATGTCATTTATGTGTATCCTTATTATTTTCTTGCCAGAATGTGTCATATAAAATATAAATTATATATCTATATTTTTTGTATACCGTGTTTCCCCCGCATACTCATTTTGAGGGGGGGGTCCTGTTTTGGGAAACTTCTACACGTTTCCATGTTTCATGCAACTTAGGTTTTCATACAATACCACGAAGAAGCCACAATACCAATAATAAAAAAGTGGTCTATCAAATGAAACACTGTTAGAAGAGGATTGTTGCTTATGTGATGGGCTCATAACAACAATAGTGATATGGTAGCAATGCTCAAGAGTTCATGCTAGCAATGACATCAACGCCACTAGAAAAATCCATGCAAAAATTAGCACCATAGGCTATATGAACAACACAGTTTTCACCATAAAGACCTCTTTTATCTCACCATGAACAGAAGGTCCTATTACTCGATAGTCTGTTATTGCATCTTGTGCCAAGTGCTTTCTAGAGTAATCAGCAAGAAGGATCCTCTCTGACTTTCCATCATCCAAAAGAACCTATCATAAACAAACCAAATAAGACAGTGAGGTGAAGAAAAATAGTGCATATTTATATGCAAATTTAATAGGCAGTTTACATATGAAATGAGAATGGAAGTGAAAATACTTTTCTAAAAATTCACTGGTCAATATCAATATGACGAACAATTTGCCATCTGTGAGGAAATGCTTCTTAAGGCTCAGGAGAATTACATCATGCTTTTTTTACATTCAAAACCATCAAACTTAAGCAAATGCACTACTTAGAAAAGTGAAACATAGTCATTTAAAACAAGTGTCATTTGCCAAGAACATATTTAAGGTATTTAAAAATATATACAATTTATTATCTATGAAACCTTACAATCGAAAGCACTAAACTTTATAAGAACAAAATGGCAAAACACTATAATTCACTTAATGATCTATACACTATTCAATTTCCTATTCATCAATTTTGATGAGAAGTTAATATTCATAATTTCCCTGGCATCACATTAGAGAATGATCGGCAAGGTGTTCACAAGATTTGAACTTCGATCATGTTAATTTTCTAATCCCCAGCACCTAGATACTTTACTACCTTGTGTTTTTCCTTGCTGATAAATAAATTACAGCACACAGAATAAAATATACTGGCTGAAAACAAAACAACGGAAGCAAAAACTGGAAACCAAACTTCACACAACACACAAAAATTCTGCCCTTCAAATCAGCTTTTCATTAAAATAATATCCAAGCTTAAAAGGGCTTCCGAACCTGGGAAAATGGCCCACTGAGGAAAAATATAAATACAACAAACCTTGCAACTTAGGCCTTGAAGAAACCCTCATGTTGCACCGTCCCCGGATGACCCTGTACGATCTGTACATGCCCTATCCAGCCTGTGCGCACCCTATCCAACCTGTGTAATGTGTACGCTACCTTTGCAGTCTTTCCTATGCGTACACATGTGTCTGTGTTGTGTTGCCTGCTCTTACGTGCGTGCCTTGTATGACATGTACAACACGTATCTATGGGCCTTGTACGACAACACGTACACACGCGCCCAGTACTACCTGTATGGTGTTGCTCCGTAGATCTGTACATCTTGTACCTGTTGCTGTTGGACTACCCAGAAATCTGTCGTTTGATTTTTGGCTGCTGGGTTTTCTCCTCTTGCTGGCACCCTTTGCACTTTCCTCCTTGGTCTTGATCTCTAGATGAAAGTCCTTCTTCACCTAGTTGAGATCCCCTTGAATCACAATCCTTCGTGACTCAAGCACTTGAGCAAAGGTCCTTCTTTTCTCCTAAGTGGATGATCCCCTTGAGTCATAGTCCTTCTTGACTCAAGCAATCAACGAGCAAAATCCTTCTTTGCTCTCTTGTGGATATCTTTCTCCTTCACCTAGCCTTGCTTTTATAATCTTGAGTAATGACCGAATCAAACATAACCCTAATCTCCAAATTGATTAACGGTTGAGATTAGATCTCAACTCACTTGAGATCAATGGCTAAGATTCATTTGATTCACTAATGCTAATAACTTTAGCATTTCATTAAATTAAAATCACTTTAATTATAAAAGCACTTTACTTTAATAATTCATTCAATTAAAATAAATTACTAAGGTTGAAGGCTTTGGACGACTTCCACACGTCTAGACACTTAGGTTCTTGGGTGTTGGCCAATCTAGAATGGCCTTGATCTTCTCCTTATGAACCTGTACTCCATGCTCACTGATGATATGCCCAAGTACAATAGTTCTCTCATCTTGAACTCACACTTGGACTCTTTGGCATATAATGACTATGCCTACATAATGCCCAAGACCTCCTCCAAGTGTGCCAAATGCTTAGCCCATGTCCTGCTGTAAATCAAAATTCCATCGAAGAATACCAAGAGGTACTTCCTCAATTGCCCCTTGAAGATGTGATTCATGCAAGACTGAAAGGTGGCAGGTGTGTTGGTCAACCCAAATGGCATGACCAAAAACTTGAAGTGCCCAAAATGGCATCTGAAAGTTGTCTTCTCTATGTCCTCTCTGATGTTGATCCGATGATATGTTGACCGCAGATCAATTTTGGTGAAGAAAACTACCCCATGTTAATTTTCTAATCCCCAGCACCTAGATACTTTACTACCTTGTGTTTTTCCTTGCTAATAAATAAATTACAGCACACAAAATAAAATATATTGGCTGAAAACAAAACAACGGAAGCAAAAACTAGAAACCAAACTTCACACAACACACAAAAATTCTGCCCTTCAAATCAACTTTTCATTAAAATAATATCCAAGCTTAAAAGGGCTTCTGAACCTAGGAAAATGGCCCACTGAGGAAAAATATAAATACAACAAACCTTGCAACTCAGGCCTTGAAGAAACCCTCATGTTGCACTGTCCCCGAATGACCCTGTACGATCTGTACATGCCCTATCCAACATGTGCGCACCCTATCCAACATGTGTAATGTGTACACTACCTTTGCAGTCTTTCCTATGTGTACACATGTGTCTATGTTCTGTTGCCTGCTCTTACGTGCGCGCCTTGTATGACATGTACAACGCATATATATGGGCCTTGTACGACAACGCGTACACACGCGCCCAGTACTACCTATATGGTGTTGCTCCGTAGATCTGTACATCTTGTACCTGCTACTGTTGGACTACCCAGAAATCTGTCATTTGATTTTTGGCTGCTGGGTTTTCTCCTCTTGCTGCACCCTTTGCACTTTCCTCCTTGGTCTTGATCTCTAGATGAAAGTCCTTCTTCACCTAGCTGAGATCCCCTTGAATCACAGTCCTTATGAACCTGTACTCCATGCTCACTGATGATATGCCCAAGTACAATAGTTCTCTCATCCTAAACTCACACTTGGACTCTTTGGCATATAATGATTGTGCCTGCATAATGCCCAAGACCTCCTCCAAGTGTGCCAAATGCTTAGCCCATGTCCTGCTGTAAATCAAAATTCCATCGAAGAATACCAAGAGGTACTTCCTCAATTGCCCCCTGAAGATGTGATTCATGCAAGACTGAAAGGAGGCAGGTGTGTTGGTCAACCCAAATGGCATGACCAAAAACTCGAAGTGCCCAAAATGGCATCTGAAAGTTGTCTTCTCTATGTCCTCTCTGATGTTGATCCGATGATATGTTGACCACAGATCAATTTTGGTGAAGAAAACTGCCCCATGTAGCTTGCCCATCAACTCGTCTATGCGAGGGATGGGGTGCATGTTCTTGATTGTTTTCTTATTGAGGGCTCTATAGTCTATGCACATCCTCAATGTGCCATCTTTCTTCAGTACCAGAACGACTGAAGAAGCAAAAGGACTCGTGTTGGGCCTGATGTGCCCCATCGCAAGCAATTCCTTGATTGATTTCTCGATCTCGTCCATGAATCTCTTGGGGTTTCTATAGGGCATGGTGATCACAGGTGTAGCCCCTGCCTCCAACTCAACAGTATGCTCGAACCCCCTGTCCGATGGCCTCCCTGGTGGTATCAGCCCAAACACTGGCTCATACTGACTCAGAAGCTCTTTGATCTATTGATGGTAATGCTCTCTGCCCTCTGAATCCTTCCGGGTGGTGATCAGACAATGTTGCATATGCTACGTCACCGTGACGGAAGATTCACTCCATCCTCTTCATTGATACTACTCCCCGTGCTCCTGTAGACATACCTCTCAATACCACTCTCGATCCGCTAGCATCTTTGAAACTCATGGTCAACGTCTGATAGTTGAACCCAATCTCTCCCAATGAACATAGCCACTGTACCCCCAACTCTACATATGTATCTGACAGGTCAACTACATAAAAGGTATATGTCAGGGTGTAGTTTCCTAGCTTGACCTCTAGGTTTGGGACCATGTCCAAGCATGTCATAGTACATCCATCTGCCATGGCCATGGTGAACACCTCAAACTCCTTAATGTGTAACCCCCTGCAGGCTACTAAGGACACATCGATGAAATTGTGGGTAGCCCCACCATCTACTAAAGTTGTCATGCGTTGCCCCTGTATAAGGGGCTTGAGCCTGAGAGTGTTGTACCTGGGTACTCCGGAAAGGGTTTCTATGGTTCACCCTTTCACCTCTCTACGAGGTTTTGTCTTCTCCTTTGGTTGTGCCTCTACCTATATCTAAGGTTTCTTCGAATGTCGCTACGGCTCATGTGTAGGCCCATCCTCTAAATCACTGTCTGTCTGTGCTCCGATCTTCTCATCCTCCTCCTCACTGCCTAATTCCACCTCAATGTAGTGGCTCTGTCCCTTTCCCATGCAACGGTGCCCTGGGACCCAAGGGTCTCTACAAGAGAAGCAAAGCTTCTTCCTCATCAACTCTCGTCTGGTGTCATCATCCAACTTGGGCTTACCCTTCCAATCCCTCTGAGGATTCTTCTTATCCTTGTCTCTGTGTGGCACAAAGGGTTTGGTAAAGGTTTTGGGTTTCAGCGCTGAGTCCCCCATATCTCTAGTGCGCACAATGGCCTCCTATAGGGTGTGAGGCTTGAAAGCCTAAACCTAGCCCCTCAATGGCTCCGTCAATGCCTCAGTGAACAGCATCACCAATCTGTACTCCGAAATATCTGATACAACCACTGCCTTCCGTTGGAACTCTGTGATGAAGGCCTCAACTGACCAAGTCTGTCTCAACTGTGTTAGATCCTTGAAATGGAGTTCTGGATCCCTCCTGTCAAACCTCTCCATCAACCTCTCGGTGAACTCCAAATATGAAGTAATGTGGTTGTGACCCAAGGTCACCAGCCCATGGTACCACCACTCGTGGGCCTCCTCATCCAAGTGCAAGGTGGCAAAGCTAAAAGCTTGTAACTCTATCATCGAGTTGAGCTTGAAATATGTGTCAAGCTTTTGTACCCATGCATGAGCTGAGCATCGTGATGACCCGTCGAAAGCAGGAATATTCAACTTTCCCACTTTCTTAATGAAGTCCATGTTTTGAGTTTGAGCAATGCCCCTCTGTGCCTCCCAAGGCTTGTTCCAATACCTGATCGAACAATAATCTAGCAAACTCATGTTTGCATGGAACTCCGGTCCCAGTGCCAAATAATCTCTCTTGTGCTCCCCAAATGGGTCTTGTGGCATTGCCTGCCCCTGTCCTGGCTATCCTCCTACCTACCTTAGGTGTCCCAGCGGTTGTCCCCCCTGGAACTGCGGATAAAAAGGTCGGAGAATCCTCCTAGATGATGTATAGACACATATAGGTGAAGGATGTCCACTCGCTCCGCCCTGAGATCCACTGGAGCCACTAGCACCACCTCCCTGGTGTCCTCCTGAATCACTCACTCCTCCTACCGCGTTGGCACCCATAGTGCTCACACTGTGTCGGATCATCTGTGTGTTGATGGCCATCTGTGCTATGGCGTTCATCATATCCCGATGTCCTCTAGCTAGGTCATTCAATATGGCCTACGTACTATCAGAATGTGTTTCGAGGCCTTTCCCCCTGCCCTCTGGTGTCTCACGCCCATCACCCACAGTCCTCTCTATGTCTGCCTCTGTGTCGAAAGTTGGAACTAATGTGATCCATGTCCTCTAACTCTAGCTCTATATCTGACTGAGTGTGGAAGGGAGTGTAGTCCCTTTTGTTCCTGTCTCTTTTGTCTCTACTATGTCCTATGCGGTACTGAATGTACTCATCCCCAATATGTCCTCGACGCTCTGGGTATTTTACACATGTTCCCGAAATCATGGGGTCATGAGAAAGCACTTCTTCACAGGCTGGCAGGAAAAAGGTTGTGATACCACTGAAATATCCCTCATCCAATGGATCCAGATAGACTCTGCCGAAATTGTTGTCGCGGCTCACAGATCTTATACTCTGGGGGTTTCTGGATGCGCTTTAGTTACTGTTTAACATGCTTGGTGATTTTCACATGTGTGTTTCGTATAAATAAGTGTTTGAGAAGAATATATGATGCATACGAAATAAAGGCACCAACACAACTCAATAGCATGTATTATGAAGAATAGCAGGAAATACAATGTGCATGTAGGAAATATAGGAAATACTCATCAGCTAGATCTCATAAGAGTTGATCGTCGTTGGAATTCAATGCAAACAACAAGAAATACCCATATTCATAAGATCGGGAAGAATCAACAACATACATGCACAGATCTGATGGATGCAATCTCGGGTACTCACGGCCACTGCTGCAAATGTCTGGAAGGTTCGCCCTACTAGCAATACTCGTCTTATTTGTCTGGAAACTATCCCAAATGATGTGCCCTGTTATCGCACAGTTTGTAGTTTAGGTCGAAAGGCTAAAGGATAAGGGTCAAACTGGCAAAACAGGAACCTTCCCCACCCAATGTCACCACAATGGGGAGGTTCTTTCTATTTAGGGAGGTTAGCCCAGGGGAGACGTCCCCAGCAACCTGGGGTTTTGAAGAGGCTGAGATATAAGGTCAGAGTTAAAGTTTCCCCCTCACAAGTTACCACCAAAATCAGAAGGTCCGGCTAATCAGCCAATAATGAAGTATAGTCCCAAACGAGAACACCTGCCCGTAACAAATCAACAATAGAAGAATATATATGCACGCTGTATACAAAGGGTTAGCACTTCATATGACCATCTGATATAATTTAAGCAATGAAGGCAATAGATATCAATGAAACCAACGTTTTGTTAATTACCTATGGAAAGAGCATTAATTCATCAATAACTATTAAGATGACAAAGCCATCAATGTAGTCAATCAACACATTAATCAATAAATTCTTTAGATCATCACTCAATTGCTTGTAAAAGTCAAAAGCTAGCTGCGTCAAAAATAACCAACTATGACGTCAGCCTTAGTTAGGGTTTGGGTTAGTTAGTTAGGATTTCAAGATTTAGGGTTTAAAGAGTTGTTTTGTACACTAAAGCTTCAACGTTGGAGATCAAATTAGTGCCTTAGGGTATATGGAGTCAAAAATAAGGGCACAAGGTCTCGGAAGGATGATAACTTAGAGAGTAGAAGGTAGGGTTCTATGGTGCTGCAAAGGCAGGGCCCTAGAATCAAAACCCTAGGGGAAAGAGGCTCACTCCGGTGTTGCTTAAGCAAAGCCTCGTGCTCTTTCCTCCTTCTCTAAATTGACTTGGCAAAACGGCTAGCTTAAAGCATAAATCTAAGGGAGAAAGTGTTGCAATGACAAAGCTTTCAAACCCTAGAAGGTGAAA
>JZKD02S1906063.1:48475-62659 GCA_000966675.3 Picea glauca | reverse complement strand
GACTTTATGAAAAAGACCCACTTTTAAGTTGTGGACCACATTCCTAGGTAAAAGTTTAAAAACCCATAGGAACCACTTGTCCAAGGTACAAATCTTCATTAAAATTTAACAATATAGGAAATACTCATCAGCTAGATCTCATAAGAGTTGATCGTCGTTGGAATTCAATGCAAACAACAAGAAATACCCGTATTCATAAGATCGGGAAGAATCAACAACATACATGGACAAATCTGATGGATGCAATCTCGGGTACTCACGACCACTGCTGCAAATGTCTGGAAGGTTCGCCCTACTGGCATTACTCGTCTGATTTGCCTGGAAACTGTCCCAAATGATGTGCCCTAACCTCACAGCTCCTCCTGGTGACTATCAGACTGAAGATCAGTCCACTACTGATCAAATTGGACCCCGGATGGGACCCTCTGAGGGTTTGCGCCCCTCTCCTGGACAACTAGTGCACCCTAGTGATTCCACCGTTGAAATCTGGCGATGTATGGCTCAAACTAAGCGCCCTTTTATGCTATGTACTGGATCGAAAGGGTTTCTCCAGTTCTGGACCGGTGAACTCTCTGGATCCCTTAATGTGCTTCTCTGGAAGTTGTGCCCTAAATGAAAAACAGGTGGGCCCTGGTGGATTCCTCCGTCGGAATCAGACAAATGATAGCTCAAATGAAGTGCCCTATGTCCCTCTCAACTGGGTCAGAAGGATTCGGCTGGATCTGACCTGAGCTCAACCAACTACACAAAACTGTCTCAAACCCCTGCGCCCTCACTGGCTGCAATGCGCACTGACTGAACTGGGTCTAAATATTCCTGATCTGGCACGATAAAATACTTGGATGGTATCTTCGATAGGCTAGGGTGTGTCTTCCAACATCGAAACCGATCTGGGTGGGGGTTTCCTCCATAAATTCACAAAACAGCTAAGAGGTCAACTTCCTCCTCTGGAACTTGTTCTCAACTCAAAATCATAACATAATGACGAATTACGTCGAATTCCTCTTCTTATACCTACCCCAATCTAATTTGTCATTGAGATCACTTAAGCTAGGCACCTTTCCTCCTAAGTCGTATGTGATTAATTAATTAAGTCCCCCCTTAACACCTTTTTCTTTTATTTCTCCGTTGACTTTGGCTTAAGTGACTTTTCCTATGCTTTCTGGCTTAATTCATCGTTTAGCCATTTATTCACCCTTATTTCTCCCTTTGTTCCTTGTTTGTGTCTGACTATAGTCTACAGGAACAGATAGACTACTAAGTCACTCCCTGATGAGGCTATTCTTGGGAACGGGACATCACATAGAACAAGGGTCAGGACAAGAAATTGGCGAAAAAGGCCTCAGGCCATCTCACGTATTTTATTCATTTCAATAATACAAATATATAATACATGAATGAAACCATCTCTATTTCTCTCACATTGACACCTCATCAAGAGATAAGGTAGTAGGAGGCAAAGTAGGATCTAGAAACACACTTAGGATAAAAATTCTATCCCATAATGTGAAATATACAAAGGTGGTGTACTAGGACTTTATGATTGTATAGGAGTCACAGGCTAACATTCCCCCCTCAATCATAAGTCCGAACAATAATACCAGCAAGGTAGTAAGCATCGATATCATCTCAAAGTCTTCATGTTAAAACTCTTGAGCCAAGCCTCGAAGAAGAACTGCCTGAAAAACCGCCAAATCTGGATCTTGAAAACTCATGGAATCTGGAAAATCCCACTGTGAAAACATGTGAGCCAAAATGCTTGTAATTTGTTCATTGATGTGAACTCCAATATGATGACAGAAAACCAAGAGAAGTGAATCAGCTTCAAGTCTGACACATCCTTGAAATGCCTAACAACTAAATCAAATGCCAAGCTAAAATCAGCCTCCCAATCAGTAATGTTTTGTCCAAGTCTTCCATCTACAGACTGTGGTTGTCCAAGTATTTTGCTGGTATATGACTGATATCTACTGGAATCGTCTGCTGGTATATGGCTGCTAGTTGTTGGAGTCTTATGCTGGTATATGGCAGCTAGTTATTGAAGTATACTACTGATACAAGCACTCTATTCTTGCTTAAGTCCTCTGTTGTTCCTTGCTGATATAACGCTGCTACAAATACTGTGTTAAAGCTACCAAAAGTCTACTACAGCAAGAAGGAAAGTCAGTTATCTTTTGGTGATTTTGTCAAGCTGTTACTGTAAGTGTTAGTTCAGCTATTTGTGAAGTTTGTAAGTGTTGAAATAGAGGTATTGGTTCAGCCCTCTGAGTCCTAGCTAGTTACTCCAAAGTTTTGTACTGGTATTGTACGTCGTTGAGGAATCTAAACACAAATTTTAGCTCGGTTTTCTACCCCAAGAGGGTTTCCCAGGGTATACTTGTGTTCTCTCTATGATTGTTTCACTTTCAGTGATCCCGATATATGCAAGATGTATTGGTATGCTGGTTGTATGTAGGTAAATTTTTAAATTTACCTACATACATCAGTTTTTCAACATGGTATCAGAGCTTCCCTGAAAGAAGCCATTTCTACAAAGAGTTATTAGATTTGTGAAGGAGACTACAGTATTTCAGTTTTTGAAGGAAGTCAAAAACAAGGACAAGATGATGTCAAGCACTAAGCTTGATGAGAAACTTGAGGGACCTGATAACTTCAAAGCATGGAAGTACAAAATAACCCTTGTTCTGAAAGAAAATGACTTATCAGATTATGTTATGGAAGAGGTTGCAAAACCTGAGGAAGAAGAAGCTAAAGGTAAGTACAGGAAGAATCTGATAAGGGCAAAGAGAATAATTGCAGATTCTATAAAAGACCATCTTGTTCCTCATGTACCATCCGTGAAGACTCCCATAGAGATGTTTGATGCTCTATCTCATCTATATGAAGGAAGGAACATAAACAGGAAGATGGCTTTGAGGACTCAAATAAAAAACATAAAGATGCAGAGGTTTGAATCTGTTTATGCCTTCTTTACAAGAATTTCTCAGATTAATGAACAAATTATAGCTATCAATGACTCAATTGAAGAAGTTGAGTTAGTAATGACTACTTTGAATGGACTTCTGAAGTCATGGGACTCTTTCATAAGAAGAATATGTTCAAGGAGTAAGTTAACAAAGTTTACATTGTGTCCAAGAAGAAGCAAGACTGGAAGCAAGAGAAAAAAAGCTAAGTTATGATGAAGATCAAGCTCTTGTAGCCCATTTCAAGAAAGGAAAGAAAAAGAAGGAAAATCATCCTCCACAGAAGAAGTTTCGGAAATTTGAGAAAGATAAGAGAGACTATTCTAAACTCAAATGTTTTTGTTGTGAAAAGTTGGAACATCTTGCCAAAGATTGTCCTCTCATAAAAGAGGTCAAAGAAAGGAGGAAAAACAAAAGACATCATGCTCATATTGTTGAAGATGATGAACCTGTTTTCAAGAGAGAAAGAAAAGAAGATTCAGATGAAGAGTATGTTTTGGTGGCAACTCTTACTAATTCAGTAAATTATGATGATAAAACATGGCTTGTGGATAGTGGTGCCTCCAAGCACATGACTGGTTTTAAATACTCTCTTTCAAATCTAACTAAGAAAGATTCTTGTCATCATGTGAGACTCGGTGATAACTCTTTCTATCCTATTAAGGGCATAGGGAATGCTTTTTACAGCTTAGATTTAGGAAAACATTTGAAAATGGAAAATGTTTTATATGTACTTGGTCTGCAAAAGAACCTCCTATCTATTTCAGGATTGGAAGAGAAAGGATTCCGAGTAGCTTTTGTCGATGGCCAAGTTCTTATGTGGCCAAGAGAAAAGAATATTGATGATGTTGTTATAATTGGTATACATGAAGATGGATTATACAAGTTAAAAGGAAAGGCAAATCAAGCCTTAGTACACAGTACTATAAACCCATGTGAACTGTGGCATAGAAGGTTCGCTCATATTCACTATAAAGCCTTGCCAGTTGTCAGCAAGATGTTGAAAGGCCTTCCAGAAATTCAAGTTTTCCATGATGGTGTGTGCAAAGGATGTGCACAAGGAAAGAACGTGAAAAACCCGTTTCCAAGATGTGACAGTAAAGCAAAAGGAGTTCTGGATCTAATTCATTCAGATGTGTGTGGACCTATGTCAGCCACTTCACTCAACGGGTATGTTTACTATGTTTCTTTTTTTTATGACTTTTCTCGCAAAACTTGGATTTATTTCATAAAGAATAAATATGAAAACTTTAGTAAGTTTAAGGAATTTAAAGCTCTTGTTGAAAATCTTTCTGAGAGAAAAATAAATGTTTTAAGATCCGATAACGGAGGAGAATTCACATCTAGTGAATTCAAGGAATTATGTAGAGAAGTTGGGATTAGAGGGAGCTTTCTACTCCATACAATCCTCAGCAAAATGGTGTGATAGAAGAGGAAGTGTATGTGGAGAAGCCACAAGGATTTGAGACACATGACAATTAGACACGTGTGCAAATTAAAGAAAGCCTTGTATGGCTTGAAGCAAGCACCCAGGACATGGTATGGAAGAATTGATAATTTTCTGATGAGCTTGGGCTTTATCAAGAGTAAAGCAGATTCCAATCTCTGCTGTAAGATTGAGAATGATGATCAGTTGATCTTACTATTGTATGTGGATGATCTATTTCTAATAGGAAATGAAAAGTTCATCATTGATTGCAAAAAGAAGCTTGCTTCGGAATTCGAAATGAAAGATTTGGGTCAGATGCACTATTTCCTAGGTCTGGAAGTGTGGTAAAATCCAAGTGAGATTTGTCTTAGTCGAGAAAAATATGTTGTGGAAATTCTAAAGAGATTTGGAATGATGGATTGTAAATCCATGACTACACCTATCACAACAAATCCAAAGTTATTATGTGATACTTCATCAGAGATAGTGGATGCCACTTTGTATAGGAAAATGATTGGTTTGTTGATGTATTTAACGAACACAAGGCCAGACATATGTTTTGTTGTGAATACTTTAAGTCAATATATTGTTGAACCCAGACATGTTCATTTGATCGCAACAAAACATGTGATGAGATACTTGAAAGGTACCATTAAGTATGGTATCAAGTATGATGCAGATTGTGAGTTCAGACTACAGGGATACTCTGATTCAGATTGGGTTGGTAGTGTCACAGATCGTAAGAGTACATCAGCATATTGTTTTAGTTTGGGATCAGGTATGATCTCATGGTTTAGCAGGAAGCAAACCAATGTTGCGCTCAGTACAGCTGAGGCAGAATATATGGTAGCATGTTTAGCATGTACTGAAGTTGTATGGCTACAGAAATTACTTTCAAGATTATTTGATATTGAGTTAGATGCTACTAGTATCTGTTGTGACAATCAAAGTTGCATAAAGTTGTCAGTGAACCCCGTGTTTCATGACAAATCAAAGCATATTGGAATCAAGTATCATTTTATCCGTGATGTGGTAGAAAGGGAGCAGTGAAGCTTCATTATGTGGCTACCAATGAGCAGGTTGCAGATGTGCTAACCAAACCTCTATCAAAGGTGAAGTTTGAGTACTTCAAAGACAAACTTAGACGGGTCCCTCGTAAGAGGGAGTACGGAGTTGCATATGGGATTTTGGTGACAGTAGCGGGGGCAAGTCATTTAGAGGTAGGATGTGGGCTATTCTATTTTATTCTTATCCAGTATGAAAAAGGACAGGCTCTAAGATTACTCATCCAATATGAAAAAGGACTGGCACTGAGTAAGACAGTTCTTCGTGAAATGTATAGCTTCCTCTAGCATATGGCTAGTAGGACAGTTCTTGGTGAACTAAGTGAATAAAAATCCCATAATGACATCAATGTGCTCACTAAAGATGCTACTGATCCCAATGCTAGCTATGGATACAAAACTTCTCTTAATCAACAGATTCTACATGGATCAACAAGTCAATAGCCAAGTAAAGACAAATGGATGTAACAGTTGGTACTAGGAAAATACCTTCCTTGCTAAGAGGGAGTGTTGAATTACATAGCTTTGGAAGCTATCTTCCCTATTGTAACTACCATGTAATTAAAATTTTGATATAGCGTTAACTTCATGTCAAGCATCAAACACATGACAAGTGTCAACCTTATGCCAAGACAACCATATGACATGTGTCAACCTCATAACACCTCTAAGAGAGTTGCTTAGGTCGGTTGTAGTGCCCAGCTTAGGGAGGTTGCTTAAGAGAGTTGCTTAGGGCAGTTGGAATGGCCAGCTTAGGGGGGTTACTTAGGGTGGTGGTATGACAGTTGTTATATAGCTGTCATACAATCCTAAGACAGCAGTTTAGGGCAGCCTCTGTTAGAGACAAAGGAAGTGACCTTTGGGAGCATTAGGAGGTGGCTCTTGGGAGCTTTAAGAGGTGGCTCTTGGGAACATTAGGAGGTGACTCTTGGCAACCAAAGGAGGGCAGGTATGACAGTTGTTATACAGTTGTCATACATTCATAAGGGGTTGCTTAGGGCAGCCAAACCAACCTATAAAAAGGGGCTTTCACTTAACATTTGGATACCTTGTTTTGCTGGAGTCTTTTGCTGAGGCAAGGCATCTATTTGCTGAAGTATTTTGCTGGTATATGACTGATATCTACTGGAATCGTCTGCTGGTATATGGCTGCTAGTTGTTGGACTCTTATTCTGGTATATGGCAGCTAGTTGTTGAAGTATACTGCTGATACAAGCACTCTATTCTTGCTGAAGTCTTCTGTTGTTCCTTGCTGATATAACGCTGCTACAAATACTGTGTTAAAGCTGCCATAAGTCTTCTACAGCAAGAAGGAAAGTCAGTTATCTTTTGGTGATTTTGTCAAGCTGTTACTGTAAGTGTTAGTTTAGCTATTTGTGAAGTTTGTAAGTGCTGAAACAGAGGTATTGTTTCAGCCCTCTGAGTCCTTGCTAGTTACTCTAAAGTCTTGTACTGGTATTGTACTTCGTCGAAGAATCTAAAGACAAGTTTTGGCTGGGTTTTCTACCCCAAGAGGGTTTCCCAGGGTATACTTGTGTTCTCTCTGTGATTGTCTCCCTTTCAGTGATCCCGATATATGCAAGATGTATTGGTATGTTGGTTGTATGCTGTAAATTTTTAAATTTACCTACATGCATCAGTTTTTCAACAATTCAATAGATGGGATTGAGATTGTAGCAAACGACGATCGGGCTCTGATACCATGATAAGAAATAGAACAAGAGTCAGGACAAGAAATTGGCGGAAAAGGCCTCAGGCCATCTCACATATTGTATCCATTTCAATGATACAAATATATAATATATTAATACATGAATGAAACCACCTCAATTGCTCTCACATCGACACTATTACCCACCATTTTTGGCATGTGGGAAGTTTGCTTAGAGATGATGGAGTGGCATCTCCAACAAATCAGGAATTTGGCAGTGTAAAACTGTTATGCCGACATCCAAGGATGACAATCAGGAGCTGCCTTCAGATTTTGAAATGATTGCTGGGCTTTGCCTTGAGGTTTTTGTTCTTCTTCTTGCAGTATGGCAGTTATAAGCATGGTGGGGCACATTCTATTACAATGTACACTTTGACAAAGGACTGATTGTAAATCCCTGAGACAGTACTGTTTCTTCTTGCTCAGATTATGCAGGCAGCCCAGGGAATCTGATGATGAGAAGGATAAGAAAACTACTGTGTAGAACAATGGAACAGGTATATCGGGCACATCAAGATGCAAAACGTTTTAGCTCTCGGAATACTGTTAGCTACAGAATCGATGGTATTTATAATAGTCAAAGTGTATCGGTAAAAAAGGGAAGACCCAAAGGAACCATTAATTTAGGGGCGACATTAAGGACTCTACCATATTTGTTGAACCAGTGTCTATAACTGTCCCAGACCTTGACTCTTATGACTTTGAAGGGATCGTATAGAAGAATGCTTTCAGGAAGTCTTGCATCTTGCTCTTTGAACTGTAAACAAGGCAAGGATAGTGCTGTAACCAAAGTTGTAGATGTCGTTTTCAAAAAAATAAAGTTACAGGTATACTATCTGCTGTTGTGAAGACTCCAAGGGCAGAAATTTGCTTTAGAAGTCCTTAATCTAAAGATTGGAGCCGCTGATGTCTATGGCTACAGTTTTCTGTATACTACAAGCTAATCTGAAGCATGGTTATGGGAGATGGCATGCTGTTGTAGAGGACAATGATCTTTGGTTTCAACATGTCATCAGAGAGGACTTACAGCTACCACCAGTAAATATATCCAATAAATAAAATTCTCCTCTGCTATAGAAAAAAAAAAGGTCCCTATACACAGGAGGATGGCTGTAGCAGCATGATAGAAGGTCAAGTGAGGCACCTCCTGTAGCAGAAGTCTTGGACAGAATTATTAGCAGCAGATTGAAATGCAGGGCTGAACAGTCTTTCCAAACACTGGACCATACAAAAGCCGGCCTAAATAGCACAAACGAAAAGGGACAGAATCACAGAGCAACTTTGTGATACTTGAAACCTTACATTGATGACATATATATACATATACATGTTTAGGCGCTGGAATAAATTTTTATGGAGCCAACCTGAGTTTCTTGAGGGGTAAGCTGACCTGTACGGACGTTGCCTTACAGGGCTGACCTACATGTGTTGAGGATAAGTCGTTGGTGTAATTTCAATTGGGGCCAACCCCTTTTAAAATGTCCTTGGAGGGTCTTTCTGAGGACGGGTATGCCCATCTTAAGGCCTTTATTTTCACCACTAAAGATGATTGTGGTTTTGGTTTACATGACGTGTGGAGCAAGTAATCTTGAAGGGCCTTTGGAGGCTGGACACTGCACCAAATCCCCTCATTTTTCCTTCATGTAGGGAGATGGGGCACTATTGAGGGCTTATAACCCTTAATTTTGTGCATGTGGCTTAAGAACCCCTTCTCTTTTATATTTTAGATTAATTAATTGTTGAAGAGGGCCTTTTGCCCCTCCATAGGATAGATTAGGGGAATTTTGGTTTAAAAAATAATATTTTTATTTTGAGGGAAGTTGAGCACCTCCTCTATAAATAGAGGTGCACTTCCTCTCATTTTCAAAAAAAACTTCAGGGAGAAATCCCTTAGAAGGTCTGAAATTTCTGAAATTTTTTTGGAGCATTTTGGTCTTGGATTGGTGTTTTGATGAAGGATTAAAGAATCTGGTTGATGAGATCATTTTGTGAATGTTTTTCTTGTCTTGGTGAATGATCTATGAAGCTAGGGATTCTTCATGCATAGCAACTTGATTGAGTAAGTGTTCTTCTTCAAGTTTAAATGTTGGCTCATGGTATATTATGTTGGATGCTCTATTAGATGGTTAATAGTTGCATGGTATATTGTATCCTTGGCTCATTTTGTTGGAAACCCTAAGGAAGGATTAAGATTGTTTATCCCCTTCCCTTACTTCATTCATCTTAAACTTTGTTAAAGCATCTAATACCTAGCCTAGGGAATAAGATTGTTAATCCCCCTAGACCTTGTCTTGGCTAGTTGCTAGTCCTAGGGATTAAGATTGTTTGTCCCCCTAAGGCTCGACCTAGTTTCCTTTTGATCTTGTGCTAGAAACCAAAGAAAACATAGGACGACTTTAGGGATTGTGAGGGTACATCCCCCTAGCTCATTTTCCTAGAGGATCATACCTAGGGATTGTGAGGGTACATCCCCCTAGGGTCAATCCTTAAGTTTTCTTTGTCCCCATTGAAATTACCATCGCATTGACTCCATTACCCAATGAAAAGACACTAACCTCCAGACCTACAACTACTTACTTTTATACTCTAAAGCTACCCAAACTCATTTTTCCTAGACTTCACTCTCCACATTGAGCTTCCTTGCCCTAAGTCCAAGCAATCTTAATCTAGGGAAACCCCATTGAGCTAGAGGAGAGCTAGCCTGAAGTGAAAGAGGGTTGGTGAGGTGATAGTGGCCTTCCCTCTCAGTTACGCAGGATTGCACTTGAGCTTTCAGACTTTAGCTCAATAAGTGCGAGTTCGTGTAATAACAGACACCTCATCGGGAGATAAGGTAGGAGGAAAAATAGGATCTAGAAACACACTTAGGATAAAAATTATATCTCATAATGTGAAACATACAAACGTGGTGTACTAGGACTTTATGATTGTATAGGAGTTACAGGCTACTATTTATTTGGTTTCCTTGCTCTCCTTGCGCATAAGGGATATGCATGTTGATGTTGAAGACTCAAATTGGCTAGTAAATTGTAATTGGTTCATAGATTCCATTTCAAATTTTGTCTCTATTAAGAAAGAAATGTAGCTATCCTAAAGTGATTCCCTCAATGCTTATGAATCCACTGTTTGCTCCAAAAGATTCATTTCAAGCAGCTTCTCCCACCCTCAGGCCTATTAAGTTTTATGATGGTTAGCTCATGCATGTGGTTTATTTCAATTTTTGTTTAGCATTAACTGAACCATAACTATTTGCAGCAACAATACAAGTTGCAGCAAAACCAATATCACAAGAAGAATAACCATGCACAAGAACACAAGAAGTATCCTGGGAAAAACCTAGCAATCCTTTGTTATACTGCCAAGAGAAGATCCACCATTCCACCACCAAACCTAGCACACAACAGGGTGCTGCTATGACTAAGAAAGCTAGCTCCTAGAGAAGTGCGAATTGCAGTCCTCATAATTTCAGACCACAATTTATGAAATCGTGAGATGACAAGTGAGTGTGTAATCCACAATGGGGATTCACTCTTTATTTATACAAAACCTATCACATCAAATGATGTGTCTATTGGCACAATAGGGTCGACCTGTACAACTTAATAATATAATTAATAATTACATAATATTAATTATCTTACATATGGTAGGGCCGACTTGTACCCTTTACATCACAAATTAGGGTTACAAGTAAATCTTACTCTCAGACAATATAGCAAGGATCTCACACGTCCACTAGTGCTCAGCCAATAGGGACACGTCCACCTGTGCTCAGCCACAGGGACGTCATACTCAACAGATCACTCAACTGAGTCCATAGGAGTACCATCTCAAGCTGACTCAACTGAGTCCACAGGAGTAAAAGGCAGGAGACCATCTCAAGATGACTCAACTCACTCTAGAGGATTATAAAGCAAGAGACCACACATCATCACAACTTAGTCCAGAGTCTGACGCACACCCATCACATGGGCACACATCGTCTCAACTCAGTCCAGAGGAGAATGACACACCCATCACATGGGCCCTCTCACAGATCGACTCAACTCAGTCCAAAGGAGAATGATCTGGAGAATGTCACACGGCGCTGCAATCATCAACACTCCCTCTCAGCTAGGGAGGCATTCTCCACCAGGCCAAGTCTCTCACGGAAGTACTCGAACTTCGTCCGGGCAAGCAGTTTGGTGAAGACATCTGCAACCTGCTCGTGTGTAGAAAGGTACGGAACATGTATTGCTTTCATCTGCACCATATCTCAATGTGTTTCAATTTATCGTTAAACGCAGGATTCTCGGAGAGCTTTACACAACTCTGGTTATCGCAATGGATAACGGTCGAATCCATCTCATGTCCAAGTAAGTCTGCAAGGATCTTGTGAAGCCTCGTTGCTTCGCGGACTGCCACACATAACGCTATGTACTCTGCTTCTGCAGTACTCAAAGCCATAGAGCTTTGTTTCCTACTGCACCAGGAAACCATGGTAGATCCCAAAGTAAAACAACAACCGGATGTGCTCTTCTGGTCCACTACGCTCCCTGCCCAATCTACATCGACATATCCCTGCAATCTCATGTCTACACGAAAGGCATATCTCATGCCATATCCAACTGTGCCTTGTAGATATCTCAATCCATGCTTCGTTGCTATCTAGTGAGTCTGTCTCGGCTGACTCATAAACTGACTGAGTACGTTCACTGCATAACATATATCAAGTCTGGTGTTAACCAGATACATCAATGATCCAATCAGTTGTCGGTAAAGATGTGGGTCAATCTCGCTCGAATCAGTAGAAGCCCCGTTCATTTTTTTCAGATCCATCACCATCGGTGTAGGCATGGATTTGCAGTCTGTCATACCGAATTTCTTCAATATCTCCACTGTATATTTTCCTTGACTCAAGAAAATCTCATCCGTCCTCTGCCATACTTCTAGTCCGAAGTAGTAGCGCATCATACCCAGATCCTTCATCTCGAATTCTAAAGTCAATGCATGCTTACATTCAGCAATAAGACTTTCTGAACCTGTGAGGAATAAATCATCAACGTACAGGACCAAAATCAGGCACTCGTCGTCAACAATGTGATAATATAGGTTTGGATCAACAACACTCTTGTTGAAGCCCAAACTCATCAAGAATCCATCCATCTTCTCGTACCAAGCACAAGGTGCCTGCTTTAGTCCATATAGAGCTTTCTTCAACCTGCACACATGAGACTTCTGCTCATGTATCACGAATCCATCTTGTTGCTCGATGTAAACTTCTTCCTCAATCTCGCCATTGAGAAAGGTTGTCTTTACACCCATCTGATGTAGTCTCCAACTCATTGAATGCAACTAGGGCAATAATCGTACGAATGGAAGTGTATCAGGCTACATGAGCAAATATCTCCTTATAATCTATTCCCTCCACCTGAGAGAATCCTCTAGCCACAAATCTCGCTTTGTACTTTTCGACACTTCCATCAGCTGCATGTTTGATCTTATAGATCCACACATCATTCTTTATAACGGATTGATACACTTCAGTCATGGAATCTTGCCAAAACTGTTGTCCTGTTGCTTCTCCATGACAAGAAGGTTCAATATCAATGATGTGGCTCATAGCTGAAACATAGCTCGAAAATCTATGTGCTCTCTTTCTCTCTCAGAATGTACCTCGAGGAGTTGCATGTCCCTCTGCCTCCTGCAAAGTCTGTCGAGCCCAAGAAGGCCTTTTATGGCCTACTGCAACGTCTCTGGGAACATCAACTGGAGCTACGGGATCAACTGGATCAACAGGATCAATAATTGTCTCCCTCTGAACTGCTAAAGGGGGAGAAGCTACTGTCTCTTCCTTCTTCTCAAATAGTTTGACTCCCTCTGAGTCAAGTGACTCCCTCTGAAATCAGAAGGATGAACATCTTCCTTTTCCTGTATTGTTAACTTGGAGACTTCCCATGTCTTCTCAGGTCCTCTACTGTCTCTACAGTATTATGTTGGCCTCCCGTACTAGGATAATAACCAAGATGACCTCCCATAGGGATAACAATATAAAAGGCCTCCTGTACTAGGATAATAACCAACCAACACAAATGGGCTCCCGTACCAGGGATAATTGCCCTTCAATAATGAAATAAGAAATCTGGCCTCCTGTAGGGATAACAACCAACATGGCCTCCTGTACCAGGATAATAACCAACCAAGATAGCCTCCCAAAGGGATAACAACCAAAATGGCCGGCCTCCTATACTAGAATAATAACCAAGATGGCCTCCTGAAGGGATAAGAACCAAAATGACCTCCTGTATTAGGATAATGACCAACCAAGAAAAATTTGGACTCTTGCACCAGGGATAATGGTCGAAGTCATGAGGGCTCCCACACCAGGGATAATACCCTTCATCATCAAAAGCAAACTACTACAAAGAAATGATGAAATCAATTAAGGAAAGTAGTACAAGACTTACCTTAGCCTGCAATTATGCTCAATCTTGCTTTAGGTCCTCCTGAGAAAGATGAAATAGAGAAGAACTCCTCGTCGTTCTTTCTTGCATTCCTTGACTTCTTTTGAGGTGGCTAATGTTGCTTCCCTTGCACATCACTAGCTGCAAGCCTAGTCTCATAGTGACAAGGGATTGAACCCTTTCACATCACTAGCTGCATGTCTAGTCTCCTAGTGACAAGGGTTGCAAGTCTAGTCTCCTTACTAGAGCTTGAATATAGCCCACGCTCAAAAGTCACACCAAGGATTACTCTTGAAACAAGTTTTGGAAGTTTGCCTCAAAACTTCTTCAAACTCAGATTTTAGAAATTTGCTTCCTGTAGCAGATCTGAACTTTGTGCCCAGATAGATCTCAATCTTGGCCTAGCTGTTTCCTCAATTTTCACTTTGGGTGTACATAAGATAGATCCAAACTTCGCCTTCAACCTTGCATCCAATAAATCTAAAATAGTCTGAAATATATACTGCTGAACAGTCCTCAAATCATACAAGGAGTGGGTCTGAAGCTTCGCTGTAACTTGCTGTAATATACCATA
>JZKD02S1906063.1:28176-47106 GCA_000966675.3 Picea glauca | reverse complement strand
CTGAAATCATCAACAAGGCCTAAGGTGGTGTCAATGTGACAAGATGGCTACAACAAGCATCAGGGAGGATCTTTCAAGGGTATGTGGTGTAACTGCACCTTAACTGGGTGGAGATTCTCAATTTCCAAGTTTTTATGCTCTGAAATCACTCTGTTCCTAGGATTTTAAAGTGTTCTTTCTTTGATATTCTCTCTTTTAAATACAATAAATGCTAATACAATCCCAGGAGTCAAAGATCAACTACATCCATCACTAGAGGAGTTGCACTAATGAGAAGTTCACTCAAGAGATTGTCCACATAGATTTGGCCATTGTATTAGATATGAAAAATGACACAGAATCATTACAGTGGAAAACACATTGTAGTGGACAACTTCAACGTTGATTGGAGTGGCAAATTGGCATTGTGTCAGAAATGTGCTAAAATCCTAGTCAAAATTCTGACATTGCAACCCAGTCGCATGATTTCAATGTTTGGTCATGCTAATACATTATCGCCTAAATCACATGACATTGGGTGATCCATAAACGGTGGGCCTATGCCCTATCTGTCTCACCAACATTGATCCTTCTCAATGGAATTAAAATCATATGTCTTTGCAATCATCCTCAATTTAAGTTCAAGCTTCTTGATTTGTATTCATAATCATTGTTTTTAGGTTTCTATGGTGTGAGTTTTCAGAGCCGATATCTTCCCGATTATCCACAGTGGAGTTCATTTTGATCAATGTTTTGAAACCTTACCTGGATTCATCTTCAGGACAATTAGTCAATGATGAGGGTAGCAAAACTGAACTATAAATACAGAAAAGATGCAGGGATAGATCCATACTTGGTTTCAAAGCTCAGTATATTTATTTTGCAGTGTTAATGCCAGTGCTCAACCTTGGAGCAAGCCCACTCTCTTGTGTATTATGCCAACTAAACAATACAATCTGTTTATTAGGAAGTTCAACCCAGCACTCAACCAATCATATATATAGATATGCCCATTCATAAATCAAGCAAAGGATAACAAGATGCATGCACTTCTTCATGTTATTTCTATAGCCATGGACATGAAATATTACACACACATATATAATTATAATTATACATTCAAAAGTAGATGGACATAGCTAAATGATCAAACACACAGGCTTGAGGGAAAATTGGTTGACTGTGTGTTAGTTATATAATGCCATAACAGAGCCCAGCGATGGTTGTAGGCAATTCCCTATTCTCTACAAAGGCACGATGCAGTTTTGGCTGTAGCTAACGATCAACACATCGCATGAGGATATTTACTATGCTAACGACCAAGCAAATGGACGATTAGGATGTGGATTCCACCCAACAATTCAACAAACAAAAATTAATGCTGTGGGTACTTGATTTGATAAGTAAATGTGCGAATGCTGCTATGAATTAACAATTAAGAAAATTGCAAGGGTTGGGGAGTGCATATGATCTCTCCCAAGCACAAACAATGGCTAGTGTATGTAGGTGAAGCACTGATTTCTTACAGAAGTTTTAGAAACTCAGTCTAGGAATGGCAATAATGACCAACAGCTCTGTTTCTTCAACCATTGATTTCCTCTGGATTTTAGATGGATAATCTGGGGTAGCTAGCCAGTGTGGCCAAGAAAGCAACTTGGGAAATCGATTCTAAGCAGCATCTGGCATTCTTATTAAATGGAATTCACACAGTAATACACCTGGGCAAAGCAATCAACCAAAACAATTCAATCACACAAGCAACTACACACAATAGACAACATAGAATATAGATCACCCAGGAGAAACAGAAGGAAAAACTCTAGCACTGGATGGCCATGCCTAGTCTTTATTTCTCAATAATTGCAGATTACAGTGGAGTCTGGCTCTCTAGATAATTTACAATTACATCACAGGAAATTTTGTTTAGCATTCCCTCTCTTCTCTGCCAAAGAACCCCTTCTCAATCGTTGTGGTTGGGTTTATAGGCAGTGTTGTCTTTGCTATGATCAGCTGGATGGCCAGGCAATCCCATCTCTTCTAATCCCCAACTGCAATGCTCTTCCTCTCCCTTTTGTCTTTTGTTGGCAACATTCTGATTAGAGTTCCTTTGATTTGTCTTCTTTTCTAATTTTTTAATGCTTACACTGGCAGTGCGGCACTTGGAGGCGAGTGGTAGTGGATTTGATCTAGCATGGGGCCTTTCACACTATCAACCACATCCTCCAATCTTGTCATCAACTTTCGTAGCCACGAGCTTCACTTTTGTAGCCATAACTTCAGTTTTTCCAAGTGCTTTGCATTACGCTAAGCAATTAGCCATTCAATGTTTTATTGCGGATTTGTTTCGGATCACTAGGACACAAGGACATCTAGATAGGGGAATTCAAGTGTATGACATAGGACACATGGACACCCCAAAACATAGGACACAGACACCCCAAAACATGGGACACGAGGAACACACATGCACACACATACATATATTAGGCCGAGGGGTTAGCTCAACCAGTTGTTTCCAATATTATTGGGCATTTGGCTAGTTTCGTGCCAATAGGAGCTTGGTTTGAATCCCCCCGAGTTAGGTGCACTAGTATACACTGATAGGTTTACTAGGGATGCCATCCTTGAATGTGGGGAAGCATCCCTTCGGTTTCCCCGTGAGGTTTTCCCTGAAAATATGTATATATATTCCGATGAAATGCATATGTCGGGGAAACCCACTAGGCACTTCCCCTCATTTAGAGGATGGTACCCAAGGTAAACCAGTTGGTTGCAGTTTTGGAAACCTAATCTAACGAGGACATCAAGTGAAGCCCACAATATTCACAAAGGTAGCTAACTTGTGGACTTGACCTTGCAGCCTCCTGCTTGTAATTCACAACACTCGACCACTCGAGCCAACCCACTAGGCTATATATATAATTACAATTACAAAAATAAATATAGACATAAAGATGCAAATTTTTTGAACATTTACAAAATATTGATACAACTAGTTACTACATCAAACACACAAGAAATTTGAATATTCAATACACATAAAATAGATGTTTAGAACCATAAACTACAATTTTCTCATTTAGTCATTTTATGTCGTCAAAATCAAAATTTATGACATAGATGATTATGATATTAATACAATAGGTGGCAATTCCAATGGAGTATACAAAATAGGTTAGACATTAGAACCGTAAATGGATAATCCAAACCATCAAGATCACCATCACTGACACTGCCATTGTCGTCTCCTCTATCCTCCCCCTCCTCTTTATCCAATCAATCCATAATATACATTTGTTGGTGTGAAGGATGACTGCTCGAGGATTTCCATCGTCAAAGACCAACTCTAGCATTGGTTCACTAAGATCCAAGTTGGCTAATGCCAACTTAATGTTGCCTTCCATACCCATATCATCAGGGAATACACCCCACATCTTTATCTTTCATTCCAATGACTCTTCCCTCATCTTGCATATAAGACAAAGGTTGGACTGCACATTCACCATGTTCTCTACTTTGGACTACTTGGCACATTCTTCTTCAAAGTGTACACATTCATGTATGTGCTCCGATTCCTCTCGCAACAAGAAGATGAAGTAACTAGAAAGAGGAGCCTCAATGCCAACTATTATAGAATAGTGCACATTGCCCCTTGTTGATGTTTTTGGTAGCAGCGGGAGGTATTCACCTCCGGGACAACTTTTCTTAGAGATGAAGATGTCAAGAAGTCAAAGGAAACCATTAAACAGTTCAAAGAAGCCCTAGAAGAAATTAGAAGATCCCAGAAGAGAAGTCAGCCCCACAAAATAATAATAAAGAAGAAATATTATTATTCAGAAGTAAAGTCGGCCCCACAAGAAAAAGACAAAGTGAAAATATAATTTCCAAAAGACAAGTCAGCCCTACTTGAAGAGACACATGTTCGGAAAAGACATGTGCACAGTCCAGTATAAATAAAGGTGACGCCTTCCTCATTTGTCACACACATTCACTATGCAATCCTAGCACACGTTTAGTGGAGAGCAGCAGTCTAGCGAAGAAGGAAGGAAGAAGGGTGCAGGTTGGCTAGGGTTTCTCTTTTTTCTTGGTGGTGCGTTGGTGGAGGCCAGATACTCTAGCGCTCTAGCTAGGGTTTGCTGCAGCTATATTGTTGGGTTATCTCTTGTGAAGATAAGTACATATTGTTGGGATTCTTCTTTGTTGGTTTGCTCTAGTGGATAGAGCTTGCTCATGGTTATATTGTATTGGCAAGGATATTCTCTCTAAAGAAAAGTTTGTTGGGTTTTCTCCCCTTGTGAAGAAGAGTTTCCCAGGATAATTCTTTGTGTCTTCTTGTGTTATGGTAAATCTAATGCTAACTAATTTTATAAAAATCCAACATGGTTTAAGAGCTGGTTACCTTCAGAACAGTCTAATCACTGGAAGGAAGATCGTGATATTTACCACAATGCTGCAATTTATCGTTGCTCAAGACCTAAACCTTGTCAAGCTCGTTGAGCAACCTATTGGACAACACTGAGATTAATTTTTCCATAGATCAACTCACCCTAGCCTAGCGCACCTCCTGGTGGTCTCAAATTACAACTTAGTGAAAGCTGAAATTTCTCATTCCAATTGCAGTTGTCAGTTACAGTTGCAGTTGCAGTCGCAGTCGCCAGTTACAGTTGCCAGCTACAGTTGCAGTTGCCAGTTACAGTTGCAGCTACAATTGCAGTTACAATTGCAGTTGCCAATCGCCAGTGGCAATTCCAGTTGCCAATTGCTAGTTGCGCAAACCTTGAGATTAGAAGACAAGCCGGATAGTGCTACAAACTTCTAGGTATGCACTTGTATATGTTTTTCAAGTTATATTATCTAGCTAAAAATGAATGTGTTTGTAGGGGATGTAGCATTCAGAAAAAACAGTGCATCCTTACTAGAGAGGCACTTGTTTGCAAGCCAAGTTGATCTCCCCTCTAGGAGATATTCTTGTTTTGTTGTTTGTCCCAAGCAGGTTGTCTTGTAAATTCCATGAAGGTTACCACAGAGGCAAGTCACCAGTGATAGCTCTGAGAGGGAGCTATAGTGCCAGTTGCAGAAGGAAACATATTAGATAGTCTCTAGTTTGAGACATGAAGCAGTCTAACAAGACAAGGAGTTGTGTACATGACAGTATTCATTCATGTACTAAAGGCGAAGAGAATGTAGTTATATGGCATTGATGAGCCATATCATGAGGAGGAGGTAGCCTTCGGGAGGTCTAGAGGATATCACATGGAGATTGATAGGGAGAAGCAGGAGGAGATGGTGTCTTCTCCTCCTCACCCCTTCAGCAGTTCAGAGGGAGCCAGTTGAACCCGTTGAGACAATTGAGCCTATTGATCCAGTTGATCCTATAGATCCTGTTGATGTTCCTAGAGATATTGCAGTAGGCCGGAAAAGGCCTCCATGGGCTCGTCAGACTTTGCAGGAGGCAGAGGGACATGCAACTCCCCATGGTACTTTCAGAGAGAGCAAGAGACCTCAGAGATTCTCAAGCTATGTTGCAGCGATGAGCCACATCATTTATTCTGAGCCTTCCTGTTATGAGGAGGCATCTAATCAACAGGTATGGAGAGATGCGATGATGGAGGAGTATCAATCCATCATGAAGAACAATGTCTGGGATATTGTTCCGAGACCTGAGGGGAAGTATGTGGTGACTTCCAAGTGGATCTATAAGATCAAACATGCAGCTGGCGGGAGCATGGAGAAGCACAAAGCGAGATTTGTGGCTAGAGGATTCTCTCAGGTAGAGGGAATAAACTATGAGGAGATATTTGCACCTGTTGCTCGGTACACCTCCATTCGAACGATCATTGCCCTTACTTCATCCATGGGTTGGAGACTACATCAGATGGATGTGAAAACAGTCTTCCTCGACAGAGAGATTAAGGAAGAGGTGTACATCAAGCAACCAGATGGTTTTGTGATTCATGGGAAGGAGTCTCATGTGTGCAGGTTGAAGAAGGCCCTATATGGACTCAAGCAGGCACCTCGAGCTTGGTATGCGAGGATTGATGGATACCTGATGATTTTGGGCTTCAGCAAGAGTGTTGTTGATACCAACCTGTGCTATAAGGTTGTTAATAGTGAGTCCATGATTTTGGTCTTGTACGTTGATGATTTATTTCTCACCGAAGCAGAGAGCCTCATTGCTAGGTGCAAATATGAGTTGGCCTCTAAGTTCGAAATGAAGGATCTTGGCATGATGCACTATTTCTTGGGACTAGAGGTGTGGCAAAGAATTGATGAGATCTTCCTGATTCAGGGGAAGTATACAGTTGAGATTTTGAGGAGATTTGGGATGTTGCACTGTAAATCCATGGCGACATCGATGGTGTCATATCTAACGAAGTTGAGTGAGTCTTCTTCTGATTCAGACTTGATTGATCCGACTATGTACAGGGAACTGATTGGATCATTGATGTATCTGGTTAACACCAGACCAAACATTTGCTATGCAGTGAGTGCAATTCGCCAGTTCATGAGTCAATCGAAACAGATGCATTGGGTAGCTGCGAAGCATGAATTGAGATACTAGCGAGGCACAGTTGGATATGGCTTGATATATGCTTCCAATGTTGACATGAGATTGCAGGGATATGTTGATTATGATTGGGCAGGGAGCGCAGTAGACAGGAAGAGCACCTCCGGGTGTTTGCTTCAGTTTGGGGTCTGCCATGGTTTCCTGGTGTAGCAGGAAACAAACTTATGTGGCTTTGAGAAACGCAGAAGTCAAATATATTGCAGTGTATGACAGTAAGCGAAGCAATGTGGCTTCGGAAGCTCCTTGTAAGCTTGTTTGGGCAGATGCTAGAACCCACCATGATTCATTGTGATAACCAAAGTTATATGAAGCTCTCGGAGAATCCAGTATCTCATGACGGATCGAAACATGTTGAGATCAAGTATCATTACATTCGAGACATGGCGTTGAGGAAAGCAGTACTGGTGCAGTACCTTCCTACAAATGAGTTGATTGCAGATGTTCTCACCAAGCCCATTTCCAAGTCAAAGTTCGAGTAATTCTGTGATAAACTTGGAGTGATAGAGAATGCCCCTCTCGTTAAAAGGAAGTGTTGATGGTTGCAGCGTCGTGAGACATTCTCCAGGTCGTACTCCTCGATGGACTGAGTTGGGTTGACCTGTAATGATACTCCTTGATGGACTGAGTTAAGTATGACGCTTATCGATGGACTGATAAGTTGTATTGGGTTGGTGCGCAACGACCCTTGGGTTGTAGCCCATGTGGTTGAGATATAGTTGTACCGGGTTGGTGCCCAGCGACCCTTGCGTTGTAGCCCATGTGGTTGGGATTTAGTTGTACTAGGTTGGTGGCCAGCGACCCTTGGGTTGTAGCCCATGTTGTTGCGATATAGCTATACTGGGTTGGTGCCCAATGACCCTTGGGTTGTAGCCCATGTGGTTGAGATATTATGGGTTGTAGCCCATCACCCCTTGTGGTTGTAGCCCTTGAGGACTCGTCCATATGGTTGTAACCTATGTGACACAATGATGATGATAGTATCACATGGTGGTTGTATCCCGTGTGAGCCCACATGAGGTTGTAGCCCTTGTGGACGTCTTGTGGTTGTATCCCTTGACATATGGATGATGATGACAAACTATGAGGTTGTAGCCCTAGTGTCCATTAGTGGGTCGGAGGCCCTAGAAGATCTTGAGAAGGTCTACATTGGATGTAGCCATGTGTGACTATGGAGACGCTACTATAAATGTGGATGAACCTACACAGATAAGATCTAGCTAGCAAAAATTCATACACAGTTTGCAGAGAAATGAGAAAACAGAGAAATAGGAGAGAAAGAATGGAATAATTCTATTAACCATATTCCACACCCAAAGAGTGAATAATTTACAATAGATATAGGTTACATGAGTAACTAATGCGCCATAGTAGTGATCTAGAGAGATCTAGACAATCACTGATAGACATTTGAAGTGAACTGCCACCTAATCCTAGTTAATTGATCCATACAATCATCGGTTAACTGAGTCATGACTTCCACTAGTCTAATTAAGTGTAACTGAGTGTAAATGACTCTAAACTAAAGAGGAACATCCTATTTTGTAGGGGAATATTCTCTAGAGAGAATATTCTCATCTAAGGAAGAGTTCTCAACATTGGACAATAAAACTTAGGAAAATAATTATAGGTGAGTGTAATATCTCCAACACCCCCTCTGAACACTACTAGGGTGTACATTATGAATGGGTCCCGGCAACCATGGCCATGTTAGGTACCCATTGTACAATGCATATAAGAATGAGACATTGAAAAAAAACGAGGAAAGTGGGAAAACCTCATGGGAAAACCCCCCCCTCAAAATACAATGCATAAAAAAAAAGTTAAAGGAACAAAAAGCAGTTGTTAAGCAACCCTGTCCTTCACTCCAAGAAGACCTTGCAACTGTGCAAGTTTGTGCTTGTTGAAGATTTTGTTGAAGATGTAGATGTTTGCACGGATCTAATGAAGTAGATGCACCATTGAGATGTCCAACACATATCCACTTTCTCTTCTTGTAATGAAGAAGATCCAAATAAAGTTTGGATCAAATTTTGAAATCCGTGCGGTCATTTTCGGGAAAACGCTAAAATATTGTTGATTTTAAATTGATCATAACTTCACTTCCCGAACTCCATTTTGGACGATTTTTTTTTTTAAATTGGATATTTTTCCGAGAGGAATTCAAATATCCAATTTGTTTCTGCAAATTTTTCTCAGAAAATATTAGAATTGAATCTGATGTGTGCGGCTCCCTTTTTGTCTCTTGAGATGCATGCATGGTGCATGGAAAAGTGTTTGCATGCGACTCCTGAGATGCATGCAATATATCTTCCACATGAAATTCAAAAAACAAATCTGAAATGGAGTAGCCATCATCAACAATTTATGGAATACAAATTTGTGTAGATACTTGTGTAGAAGACTCTTCAGAATAAGAGGCTTGATCTTCTGATGGTTTCTCTTCTGGCTCTATCTTTCCAATCTCCTGCATGCAATCTTCAAAATCTTCTTTATTCCCGAATAGAACCTCCAATCTGGTCCATAATCCATTTGGAGTTGAGTCTTGTGAGTCATCATATACTTGGTGGAGAATTTTAGGAGAAATAAACCAGAGGATACATTCTATGGCCATATCTTGTCTATTGAGAAAGTTGTTTTTCTTATCGGTGGAATCGAGCTCTACTTCCTTTGCCATAGTTATTTGGTACAAGCCTCTACATCTGAGTTCAAGAAAAAAATTTGGCTTCCACTCCAAATAGTTATGAGGTGTGAGAAGTATTGTCGATGAATAATCCATTTTCTCTGCGTTCTTCAATCTTTAATACCTGCAAAACAAGTCTGGTGTGTCTTTTTCCTAGCAATCTGTCGGCTCTGATACCATGTAAATGTGGATGAACCTGCACAGATAAGATCTAGCTAGAAAAAATACATACACAGTTTGCAGAGAGATGAGAAAAGAGAGAAACATGAGAGAAAGAATGGAAGAATTCTATTAACCATATTCCACACCCAAAGAGTGAATAATTTACAATAGATATAGGTTACATGAGTAACTAATGCGCCATAATAGTGATCTAGAGAGATCTAGACACTCACTGACAGACATTTGGAGTGAACTGCCACCTAGTCCTAGTTAACTAATCCATGCAATCATTAGTTAACTAAGTCACGACTTCCACTAGTCTAATTAAGTGTAACTAAGTATAATTGACTCTAAACTGAAGAGGAACATCTTATTTTGTAGGGGAATATTCTCTAAAGAGAATATTCTCATCTAAGGAAGAGTTCTCAACATTGGACAGTCAAACTTAGGAAAATAATTATAGGTGAGTGTGTAATATCTCCAACAACTACCAGTAGCATGGTCTACGTGACCATGGTGTGGTCTGAGGACCATGGAATAGCTTGTGGGGCTATGAGGACTAGTGGAGAACATCATGGAGAATACCTCCCTAGCTAAGAGGGAGTGTTGATGTTTTTGGTAGCAGCAGGAGGTATTCACCTCTGGGACAACTTTTCTTAGAGATGAAGATGTCAAGAAGTCAAAGGAAACCATTAAACAGTTCAAAGAAGCCCCAAAAGAAATTAGAAGATCCCAGAAGAGAAGTCGGCTCAGTTATCCCCATTTTGTGGATAACTAACGAGATTATGTCTCGAGGCCCCCAGGTTGCAGATATGGAGTGTTGAGAGACTACATGACTAGCAGTACCCTTTGCATAGATGGAAAACCCACTCACCACCACAGATGGTCATAGTTTTGCAGATGGCATCCACCACATCAGCTGGCTTCCAGAAGGTAGTGGGCCTTGCTCCATTAGGTCCAAGTTAGTATTATGGTCAGCATCATTTCAATATTTAAGCCATTTGATTATGTTGTATCTTAGATTGCTCTAGATTTCATGATATATGCTTGGACACTATGTTGTTTTCCCTACTTCACCTTGGTGATTGACATTGTGCCCTAGTAAGAGGTTTTCCTTAGGGATGGGTTTGCTACTGGGAACTCCCTTAATGAGCCATTGTACTGTTCCCAACCATACTTACCACTTCCCATCATCGTTCCCCTTCATTTCCTTATCTCTTGGGATTTTAGGGCGTATTGACCCAAGAAGGGGTTGTCCCTCATTCTATGGGAAGAAGGGGTTGAAGGCCCAGAGGGGTTGATGTTGGGTAAAAAATAAAAGCCTTGTATAAACCTTCCAGATGCTTTGCCCAGGGATCACCCAAGAAAGAAATGAAACACTTATCTTTGAGTAAAGGGGACCCACAATATAATAAAGAATGCTTAAAAGGTTAGTTGAAGGATAGGAGGTCTCATCACGAGCCAACCTATCACGTCCATGAATATCTAGTGGTATGACATTGCCATCATCTGATCACCAAACCAAGGTAATGGATCTCAGTTGCATGGCCGAGAGAAAGGGGGTCTCATCACGAGCCAGCCTTCTCATTTCCATTAGGTGTTTGTGGCTGACATTGCCATCACCTGGTCACCACGCGAGGGCAATGACCTTCAACCTCTCCTTATGCTATATTGAAAGAAAATAAAGAAAGAAAGATAAAAGGCAATTGATGGGCTTGGAAAAAGTGCATTGCAGACGAAGGTACCATGCACCCTTTACAAAGACACTCATGAATGAGACACTACGACCCCTTATATGTCATGAGCCCTAAGCCCATTGAGTCTTCACCCCAACCACTTCATCCACTTTACATGGCTTAGAGAGAGATCTCTTGGAAACTCTCCTTGACCTAGGGCAAGATCTACCTAATAGGACACCTTGTCAACCCTCCCATATTCAAGCTTGACAAGTCACATAGTGTCTTTGAGCAATTAATTGTTTGATATAGTGATCTTTGATGCACATGCTTAGATGGCTTATTTATTGATTGGATTCACTTATCATGATGTTATGACTTGAGATCCTTGGAGGGCGTGCTCATTTGTCTTTGCAGGACCTAGTTGGTGGACAGTTTTGGGAGAACAAGCCTAGCTTGGGCTTCCATGGGGCTACAAGCCCACAAGGTTGGATGTCAGGGGCCCACATGTCGGATGAGAAAGATCAAACTTGGAAGGCCTTAAAGATGACTTGGACAACATAACCTAGCCCCCACATGCCAAATGTTTTGCCTAGGAGAGGCAAAACGTCTCTTCTAGAGGCATGACGTCACCTAGAGGGGTTAGGGTTTGGTGGTGTGGTTGATGCATTGGCACTTGGACATTTTGAGGAGAATTGGGCTTTGACCATGAAGGAAGTAACTTGGATACGTGACATGTGGCTTTGGCAAGCCTAGACACCCTCCTCCTACACCAACGACTTGCTCCTAATGCCAAAACATCCCCTAAAGGGGCGACGTCCTTCTAAAATTAGGGTTTTCTTATGTGCAAGAGTGAATTTTAAATGAATTACTTTGTAAAGGGGGCAAGATTAGGGATTTTGACCCCTAATCTTGTGTTTTACCCCTTAATTTGTGGACAAGTCAACTTGGTGACATTTTGTATAAATAAGAGACCATAAGAGAACATAAATCTCCCTCATTGTGAGAAGTATTGGTCTGAAATTTTCGCTATCTTTGGAAAGTATGTCTCTTTTAGCTCTTGTTTATGGCTATCTATTGATGAATGGTTGGTGGAAGTCTAGCACTAGCCTTGGAAGGCTTGTCTTTTGCTCTTATGGTGGATTATCTTAGCATCTCTCTTGATCTTGGTATGGTCTTTTACTATTATGCTATCATTTTTTCAAGTCAAGGATTGTTATGCTAGGAGCTAGGTGGGAAGTATAAGGGCATACACCCCCACCATAGTCTTCATCATTCTATGCTTCATCTCATTGATTATACAAGAGTTTGCTAAGAGAAGTATAAGGGCATACACCCTCTTAGCTTAAACCCTAGCTAGAGAAACTTGCCTTGGGAAGTAAAAGGGCTTACACCCCCAAGGAGGTAGATTCTCTAGCTCTTTGTTTATTTGACTCCATTAACCCAATAGTAAAGGCACTAGTCATACTTTTTTGCATTGAAGATATAAATCATTGCCTTGGAAAACACAAATTTTGATCTTTTAAAAGGTTTCTTGCTTGAAGTCGATTTGCCTCATTGGGAGGAGTCTTCCCCTACTAGGGCGTCTCCTCTCTCCAACTACTTCTTGATGTTGTTACAGAATTACATCCTTAGACATTAGGGCTGCAGAAACCCTAACTCATTTGGTTGAATAACTCTCTTATCAACCATTGCATTTTGCTCAAAGTTTGCACACTTGTTCTCCTTGGTCCAGCACACTTTTTGGCAAAGTTTGAGGGGATTTCGGTGGCTAATTTTCTTGTTGTAATACATTAAATGTTACAGCCATAAGGCTAATATAATTTGTTGTAGACAAATGTTTACAACAGCCTTATCTTTTATTGCTAGAATATTGGTTTTTCATCTAGAGTTTAGCTAGTCATTTACTATTCTTTCTCTTGCATTTTCTACTTGATCTCTAGCATTTATTGAGCAGTTTACAGTACCATATTATTGTTGATATATATTGTTATCTATTGCTGCAAAATAGGGACAGCAAGCTTAACTTGCTGATCCAACTAACATACATCATTGCAAAGTGTCTTTTCTTGTGTCTCAGGCAGGTCTTTCACCATTTGCAGGTTACTCAACACACGTGACAACCCTTGGACCTTCCCAAGACTTCATTCCACACATTTCACTCCACTTAGACTTGACCTCTAGGGGCTTCACTTCTATTTCCCTCCATCTCCATCTCAATCACCCTAGGGTCACCGGGATCACCTCCCTAAAGTGACCTAGTCAACCTTAATCAAGGTGACATTAGGTGTAGGATTCCCAAGTTGTAGCACTTGCTTTATGGTTGGGTCGGGCTTTTCCCAACCTACAACTTGCGCTATAACAGGCCCCACAGAATAATAATAAAGAAGAAATATTATTATACAGAAGTAAAGTCAACCCCACAAGAAAAAGACAGAGTGAAAATATAATTTCCAGAAGACAAGTTGACCCTACTTGAAGAGACACATGCACAGTCCAGTATAAATTGTTGCCATCCTAATACACACCTGGGGTAACATGGAAGAAACCTTCAATCCACTTGGTGTGTCCTTGGGGGCAAGTCTCGAGTCAAGGTGTTGTCACCTGATCCTCAACTCCTCCGTCTAGACCAACTCCTAGCGAAGCCAAGGGGGGTAGTCCCTACAAAAATAAAACTAAGGCTTTTCTAAACTAAGAAAGAAAATACTTTATTCTAGGAGTTTATTGCTGAAAATGAGATTCAATCATTTTCCACTTAGCATTCATCATCATAAAGAACATTTGCTCATGAAACATTTATACATCAAAGGATACAACATCTACAATAATCAAGAGCATAAAGAGAATTAGATAACATGCATAAGTAATACTCCTCACATAAGAAAGATTGAAAGTATATTTTGACCAGTGCCTTAAAGGGAGTCGTGGGCGTTGTAGATCGAAGATTTTATTAAGGTAAAATTTGTAATTAGTTGGTGAAAAGTGTTTGGCCCCCTTATGTATTATTCACCAATCTAAAACTTGTCGACTGGGTGTGCCGCAGGACCAACGAGGCGAGTTGCCCCTTGACTTGACACACTCCACCCAGGGTAGAGGTTTTAAACGAATAATACCACTCGGAGATTGTCCTAATTACACTAGCAAGGTTCAACTACTTGATAAAAATAAAACAGATAGATCAAACACCCTGCTTTGTAAATGAGGCACTTACACAAAACACTTGAAAATGAAGGAAAAGAATTGCAACAATTAAGTTTATATACTCTGCTTTGGATTTGAAAGAGATCAACAAGATATTGCTTGAAAATTAAATATTGTTGCAAAAATGATTGAAGAAAGGAAATTGCTTGAAACTAAATATGCATGAAAATCTAAGAATTTGTTTAGCATGCATGAAGTTAGAGTGTTGTGGTGTGTTTGACTTGTGTAATTGATTATTAGATTTAAGCATGCACAACCTTAAGAGACAAAAGCAAACCACAACACAAATCCCCCTAAGGGGATGAAGAAACTGGACACAAAAGGCTGCTTTTATTGCACTATTACAATGGAGAACTTAGAGTTCTCGTTGAGCTTTTAGCTCCTTTAGAAGAAGAGGGATCCTTATTTTTGGATCATCAAAGAGAGTACAAGAAAAAAAGACAGAAATGAGAAACTTCGTTTTGATGAAGTCACAACCCCCCAGGGTCCTCGAAAGCCTTGAATTTCGCCCCAAACGGGTGGAATCTCATTTTGGATCTGTACTTGCTGCAACAAAACAGCAAACAAAAGAAGTTAGAAACGATGGAAAGAAGTTTTAAACAACTAAAAAATTTCACCAAAAATTTAGAAACTTTTTCAAAGGCAAAAAGGTAAATTTTTAAGGCTTTTTTGAGACTTTAAACAGACCTAACTTAGGCTCCTTTTAGCGACTTTTGTTTGTTGTTTTAGGACAGCAAACAATGGACCTCTAAACAGCTTGATAAGAAGTTAAAATCAAACACAATCTTTAACCTAGACTCTAGATGAAAAGGTCCAGAAAATGCTAAAAAAATGCCTAGATCTACTCTCAAAAGTTGATAAAATTGTAATTAGATCTAGGAAACACATGCATGCAGCCTTTAGATGTTTAAAAATAAACTTTGAAGCTATTCTAAACAGCATGCAACCAAAAGAAAGAGAGTAAGGGAAAGAGTTTTGTCGAGATTATGAGTTTTGCTTGAGCTTGGAAAATTCGAGCTATGGGGCTCTCCTTGATGTGAAGAAGAGGGTGAATGTTTTCCTTAAGAACTCCTTGGACAGAAAAAGGAAGCAACCGATCTCCTTTACCTCTCCAAAAGATTGGTATTACCTGCAATACTGATACCTGCAAGTTCTTGTATTTGGTGTTTCTCTACACAAAATCTTCAAGAGCACATTAGTTCAAGCAAAAACACACATGCAATGAAATGCTTGAGTATAGATCCACAAGTAAATTGCATAATAAACAAATTAAACAACTTACTCCATCTAGATAACGATATCCCTATGATTAGTCAAATAGCAAAAATACTATGCATAAAATCAATACAACATCACCTCATGTATCCAACATTCATCCACACACCAAAGCTAGCTCCAAAGTCTTTATTATTCCAGAAGATATTACAACATTACAATGCTTGCTTGCCCAAGATTCGACTAACTAAAGGAGAGGTCGACCCTTTCTTAAATAGGAATGGGAGGTGACAATCCCCAGGTAATGCATGCGCTAGGGTTAGGTTTAGGGTTTAGGAATGCGTGAGGATATGAGGGAGTTACGTGGGAGTGAAGAGGAGATCCGTGGGAGTGAATAGGGAGTGGAGTGGAGAGGTGTTAGGTAAAGGGGAGAGGGAGTGGAGGCGAGTGAAGGTAAGTGAGAGTGGGAGTAAGGGGGAGTGATGGGTTAGTTAAGTGAGGTGTGGGTCCCTTAATAGATGCGCTAGGGTTTGGGAATGCGCCACAAAGGGGAGAGGGAGTCGAGTTCCCTCATTGGGATCTCCTCCCACTCCATGTCATCTCAATCAAGTCGACTTCTCCCTTAGCTAACTCGCCTTTAGGCCTCAGTTAACTGGGGACATGAAAAAACATGTCTCAATCATGTTCCCTAGTTCTCCTAAAATTTAGGAGATTAATTAAATTACCCATTTTCCGTAAATTTAGAGTAAAATTGATTTTTTAGTGATAATAATCATTTTTTAGTCTCAAAAGAAGGGAAATAGGGGTTTACATGATACTCTGGACTAGAAAACGACTGTAAATATGGCATCTGACAACATTTGATGCCATATTTTTTACATTTATTGACTCAGAATTAATAAATTCCATTTTTGCGGGAATTTAATTAATTCACTGAAAACTTAAAAAAACCTATCAAACCTAGCCACAATTTCCAAATGACTGACACACTATGTCCTGGTATGAACTTATATACATTCAGACACTAGACATTGGATTTTACATGCCAAAACCTGCTTGCCAGCACATACTCCGGCTTTGGAGCTAAGTCTTTTGAGTGAAAAAACTTAGAAATTATTTTTTCTTCTCACGAAGGCAAGCGGAAAAAATAATTAACAAATAGAAAAAAACACTCCAAAGTATGTGCTCACTCCTGGTCTTGGGTGGCCAATAGCCTTTTACAATCTCTCATACTTAGGACATTTATTACAATGGTGGAAATGCGGAAAAAAGGGGTCTTTTATAAGACCTGTTGAACTCTGAAATATGCAAATATGAACACTGTTTGCTCATTCTCTAGCGGCTCTTCAGAAAATCCATCTTGTGCAAACTGGTGGATAACATAAAAAAAGGTGGCGCCTTCCTCATTTGTCACACACATTCACTCTGCAATCCTAGCGCAAGTTTAGTGGAGAGAAGCAGTTGCAGCAATCCAGTGAAGAAGGAAGGAAGAGGGATGCAAGTTGGCTAGGGTTTCCTCATAACCCTCGCTAGGGTTTCTCTTTTGTCTTGGTGGTGCGCTGGTGGAGGCCAAATACTCTAGTGCTCTGGCTAGGGTTTGCTGCAACTTTATTGTTGGGTCATCTCTTGTGAAGATAAGTGCATATTGTTGGGATTCTTCTTTCTTGGTTTGCTCTAGTTGATAGAGCTTGCTCATGGTTATAATGTATTGGCAAGGATATTCTCTCTAAAGAAAAGTTTGATGGGTTTTCTCCCCTTGTGAAGAAGGGTTTCCCGGATAAATCTTTGTGTCTTCTTGTGCTTGTTTATATTTCAATATATGATTATTGAATGTTGAAAGATGATTTAAATTACTATGGTAAATCTAATGCTAACTAATTTCATAAAAATCCAACACCCCTTAACTTGCCCAACAAGCATAGGGATTCTTAATCCCCCTATCTTTGATCATATCATAGCCTTTGAATCTCCCAATGTAAGTGGAAAACTCTACGAATCCCTCCACCTCATCACAGATGGCACTATCCATGTAAAGAGAAAGTCTACATGAAGGCCCACCATTCAACCACTCATCATTGTGGTACTTAGGATTTAATGTGAGCCAAGCAATGCAAAGGTGTACAATTCTTCTCCCACCTTCTATAAGAAGAATATCTTGCATGTTATTGAATAAGTTCCTTGCTAATGTCCCATACTCAAGACAATCATTCTCTAAAATAACAGTCTTCACAAACTCAATCATGGAGTCCCACCTGTCATAAATATTTGCTAAGATGGATTGGTCCATGTTTGCAAACTACAACAAAGAAAAGATAGGGTCCATAATCTTAATGGTAATACATAACCTCTCCCACCAACCATCTTCTCCCACATGCTAAGAAGAATATCCCTTGTGTTGTTGAATAAGTTCTTTGCTAATGTCCCATACTTAGGAAACTCATGCTCTAAAATAACAGTGCTCACAAACTTAATCATGGAGTCCCACCCCTCCTAAACATTTGCTAAGATGGGTTGGTCCATGTTAGGAAACCGCAACAAAGAAGTGATAGGGTCCATGATCTTAATGGTAAGATCTACCCTCTTCCACACATTGTATCCTTGACCTTTTTGACACATTTTGAACCTTATTTCTCCAAAAAGACCAATAGTAAAAAATAACCATGGATCCAAGTGCGGCCTTGACCTCCCTCAACATCATAAGCATGATGAATGAGGAGGCAAATTGAGTATTTGCAATCTTGAATAATGAAATATTTGTGCACACTTTATAGATTATAAAGGCATTGGTATGATTTTGTACAAAATTGTGGGTATGGCTTGCATCATCAATTAACTCTCACATCCACGTCACATATGAAGCAGTAGATTTAAGTGCTAAATTCAAAGAATGAGCATTGCAAGATGTCCAAAATCGCGATGGATATTTAGTTTCCACAATCATGCCTGCAACATTGCAAACATCGACATTATCTATAATAATTTGCACACAAGAATCAACACCTACTTGTTCTATGAGTTTAATGAACAACTCACCCATATAAAGTGCATCCTTGTATTTTCCAAGAGCATCCATTGCTTTCAAGAAGAGTAGTCCATTCTTTGATGACACCATGAAATTGATGAGTGGATGGCATGCTAGATCTATCAATCCATCAACAACAATCCTAGCACCCAATGAGGGCCATGATGATTTAGTAGGTGCTAGGAGTTTATTCACCTCCTTTGCCTTAACCAACAATGTGTTTCTAGGCTTCTTTGAACTGCAAGGCACATACCTAATTGGAGCTCGTTTAACTAGAGCTTGACACATCTCAAAAGATAGAGATCATGCACCATTAAATGAAAGGAAGTTGAGATAGAAAAAGAACCCAAAGGTGAGATCAACCTCCTCTTGTAGCCCTTGTAGAAAGATCTTGTCCATTGGACCTCCACTAGGAACTTGCCTCTTC
>JZKD02S1906063.1:11175-22077 GCA_000966675.3 Picea glauca | reverse complement strand
ATATATCAAAATTTAAATTATGAATTACACATGCAAAAATGAAATAATTAAACTGTAAACAGTTACATGGTGATGATACAAATTCAATCATACAACTAGTACCAAGTTACTAAGTTACTAACATAAATGATGACATTGCCAACTCAACATTGTTGTCCAAACCCATATAATCAGGAAACACATCCCACATCTTTGTCTTTCCCTTCAACCACTCTTCTCTCTGCCTAGTGCCTGCAAATAAGACGAAGGTTGGTGTCCAGATCCACCACTAAGTCACTTGACACGATGACAAAGAGAGGAGTTCAACAGAAGAGTTTATACTTCAGTGAAGGGTACATTTTTACAGGGGTCGTGACAGAAGAGGTCAACAATCAATGCCACAAACATTGAGGTACATAAAGGGTATGGTGCCCTTGATTAAATGCCAGTTTCATACCCTCTTACATGATAGAATCCAGTGGAAACATTGCAATCCTGCCAATCTTGAAATCTTGAAAACCGTTAAGTCTGTTGAATTTTGAATGGGACCTAAAATTCTACTTTCTCCATATGAAATCCAATAAGGTTGGAACCACTCTCAAACATCGTGAAACAATTAATGGTAATGTTAAAAATTTAAGTAAAAGGATGAAAAATGGAGGGCAGGTGGGGACCTCTTTAAATAGAATTAGTAAGGCAAAATAACCCTTAGTTGCACACTGAAACACCTCACAGCGGCAACTTGCATGAGAAAACATGAGCCAAGGTCCTTTTCTAAGCAGGACACGTGTCCTATTTTCAAGACACGTGTGTCCTGTGAACATGACACGTTCTAAACGAGTATCTGACATGTGTCCTACCGTTTGGTGTCCGACATGTAGGATTCGCGACATGAGGGGGCATTTGGACGTGTCAGGTGACTTAGAAGAAAACCATAAACTGAGAAAAAAAATTCGCTACAAAGATATACTTGAGTGTTGGCAAATAAGTTGAAAAGTGGGTTTGTTGTGCCACGAGAAAATCAGAAAAATTGTTGATAACATAATTCATGTCTAAGTCGAAGGTTCCATTTAATTAAAAAAAAAAGTAAATAACAACTCTAGAAGAATATTAGGGATTGATCTCCAGAGCACTACTTGTTGGTCTCCACAGTTGGGGGGCTAGCCAACCAATCAAAACGGAGAAACTATTGGAGCCATCACACTTGTCAGAATACAACTGTTGTTGCACTTGTACAATCAACCTGCAAATCCATTTACGTGGGTTTAAAACGTTGTAAACAATCGATTGAGAAACGATTCAATAGATGAGGAACACGCTATAAATATCAATTACGTTGGTTAAACAAAGTACGAACAGTATAAATATCTCCACGGTACAAACAATATAAACATCTCCCTGACGTGGTTATGTGGGGAAGGGAAACTAAAATAAAATAAAAGTATACATTACGTCCGATAGACCAGGCAAATAAATTTTAAAAAATCAAGCCGCCATCGCGATATTAGTGAAGAAGGGTGCCAATAAATAGTTTAATCAATATATAATATACAAACCGAAGATAGCTCACAGCACCACCGCCAAGCAGTGAAGAAAATCATGTGCCCGTTATAGGAATCGTGCCACTCAAAGCCATAACAATTCTAGGGGATTCGAGCAAAGGGTTATGAGAGGCAACAAGGAAGGGTCGCATCTATTGAAAAAACTGCTACCATCACATGGGCAAGAAGACACGAAGATATAAATTCACCACTCCAAGTTACAAAAATATAATTTAAGATTACTTAGTGATTCATTGAAGTATTTAAAAAAAAAAGGTGATGAATTACTTTTTATCACATTGAAAAATAGTATTGAAGCCTAACATTGAAAGGAGTTTTATAGTACTGTTCCAAAAAAAAGAGTATAGAGAAAAGGAAAAAAAAATTCATAAAAGTTACCACATCAAGGTATTAAGAAATCATCCAAAAAAGGTATAGAGGAAAAGTGAAAGTAAAGAAGACTATAAAAGGGTCAATTTGGAAAAAAAAATGGTGGTATACTTCCAACAAGGTGCCAAATCTCAAGTGAAATTAAATTATTCTAAAGCTAACATTGTAGTAAAAAGGGGATTAAAAGAGAATATTTAGAAAGTTTTGAAAGAGTTTAATTGCCCAAGACCTAAAATCGATTTTAAAATAAACCAAAGATAAGTCTGAACATATCAAGTAGAAACTATAAGAAGAGAGAGCGAGAGAAGGGGTATCTACGAAAAGTTATTAACCATAAGATTAAAGGGCTAAACGATTATTTAATTAAGTTTCAAGGTTAACAAAAATAAAAAATAAAAGAAGTCAATTCGATCCATTACTTACGATGGTTCATTTAAATTCGTGAGTCCAACAATTAATTAATAAAAGGAAGTATAAAGTGTATTTAACTATAATTATACCAAAAGACTGAGCTATATTTAAAGGTGAAAAAGTTAAAAGATTTTTTATTTAAGTCAAAAGGGTTTTATTAAAGAAGTATAAAAAGTGTCCATTAAAAGTTAAAAAGGAATATATTATTTATTCCACGTATATTAAGGTTATAAAAATTATTCCATTTGGAATTAAAAAGGTACATTTAAAATTATGTATATATATATATATATATATATATATATATATAATCAAAGAAGCTATTGAATAATTAAAAGTGTATAAGGAAGTTTTTTTGAGGTAACGTAAATTGTCAACGAAAATACATGGAGTCCAATAATGAGGAAAACAAAGATTTCCTAAAACTTCAAGAAAAGTTGTGTCAGTGCTACTTATAATCAAAGGGGCACTTGCAAGGAAAGATGTCACTATTTCTATTGATCCAACTCAGAATGATAATTATGTTAGTACCGAATTGGCTAACCAATTATTGATTCCTAAGTCAAATATAATTGAAGAGATAGATTTGTGGAACGGGAAACAATATTGCATAAGCAATTTACAATTGAACATTGAAGATTATACCTTTGTATCACAATTCACGGTTAGATCCTTACTCTATGATGATGGTGACATAATTTTGGGTTCACCCTGGATGGAAACACTAGGGTCCTTCATATTAAACACAAAGAATAAGTTTTTGACATTTTCCTATAAGAAGAAGAAGATTGCATTACAAGACGTTAAATTGGATTCAGATCCAGTAACATCATAGGACCTTAAAGATATTTCAAAGGTGATCCTTCAAGATAATCAAAAGTCAATGCAAAATATGCAAAAAGAATTTGACAAGATTATTGTCAATAAAGATGAAGAAATTTCTCATCTCAAGAATCATAGTCATAACTTGACCGCCCAGATTAAGAGGTCAAAAAGTGAGAAGTGGCACCAAGAAACGTTCAAACAACTTACCAACAAGAAATCATTGTTTGATAAGGAAACAATCATAACTTGACTACTCTGATACCATGAAGATTTTCCAGGTCCTATCAAGCTGCCAACTAGGTCTGTCTTTGACCTCAAGTTGGCTCAAAGTTTCAATTGTCAATGAAGGTTTTGTTGTTGTTTTAGGACAGCCAACAGTTCAGGAACTTCTTGCTGATTTGTTACGGTTACATTTGCAATTTAGGTGTTCTAGCATGTAGTTTTAGTCACCAAGGGTTAGCACATGCATACCAAAATAAACACGCCTAGAGATCTTTACAGCTGAAAATACAGTTGTTCTACACTCTAACATACATGAAATTGAACACAAGTATTTTTGGTCAACATGACCCTGGATAAAACCCCCCCGGGGAAAACCAGTTTGGAATAGATGTCTATATATGAGGAGAATAGATGGTGGAACACAGCAAGTACAAAATATAGATGAACCCGATACAATAGCAACTTGATCCAAGCTGCAACACTAGTCCAAATGAAGAAAGAGCGCCCTAGGATGGTGCGCCCCCCAGAAATGCTGACAAGACCACTGAACTGGAGCTAGAAGCCAACTGGAAGCTTTGATCAAGAAACCCTTCCACAGTACTCTGATACTGATGAGTAGCCTCCCTCTGAAACAAACCTCACTGCAATCTGAGCTCTGAAAGTCCTCCCCACTAATGATGCACCCTCCTCAAAACAAGAATCTCCCCACTAAATAAACAAGGCCCTAAGCCTGTTGGCTATCTCCATGGAAGGGAGTACCCAAGCTAGCCTCAACATATGCCTGAAACCTCATCATCATGCTCTTTGTCGAACTCTTCAAGTGAACAAATGAGTGAATGAGCTCTTCCTCCTCCTTTGCGCCCCTCTTGAACCTACATAAGGAAACCTAAATGATCAATGGTTGAGATCATCCCATCTCAAGTCTAATCATAGGTTGAGATCTCGCCAAAAGAATCTCACTCTCAAACCCACTTTGGGTTAAGTTCACTTTATGTCTCCTAATTCACCCACAAAGTGAATTAATAGTCATTTTAGGCATAAATGACCAAATTTCACTTTTGACTTAAATCTCCTAAGTCAAAGTGAAATTAGACATAAAGTACAAGGCACAAAGTACATAGTACTTCCCACATGTGTTTAGGAGCTCACAAACACATGGGGAACACCTCCCAAGGTAAATAATCTCAACACTTAAAGATATTTCAAAGGTGATCCTTCAAGATAATCAAAAGTCAATGAAAAATAAGCAAAAAGAATTTGACAAGATTATCGTCGATAAAGATGAAGAAATTTCTCATCTCAAGAATCATAGTCATAACTTGACCACCCAGATTAAGAGGTCAAAAAGTGAGAAGTGGCATCAAGAAATGTTAAAACAACTTACCAACAAGAAATCATTGATTGATAAGGAAACAATGATTGATCCCATCGAAATCAAGAAATCATCAACTGTAAAAATCCAAGTTGCAGAGAAAGGAACAAATACAAGTCCAGTTGAAGTCAAGACAACATTGGATGTAGGAGTACAAACGATGGAAACTCCAAGTGTACTTACTAATAAAAGTTCATCAATTAACACTGCAACATCAATGCATGAAGAAAATAAAACTCCAAAAGAAAATCAAGAAAACGCTACAAATATGATAAGGGAAAATCATGCTACAAGAACTCCTTATCGACATCCAAATCATAAAAGAAGATATCTTAACCAGTCATAGTATAAATATCAGTTAGGATGGAAACAATTTACTTATCTTTCAAAAAACATTCCTACCAACGCAATTAAATCTCGTGATAACAATTCATCAAGGAAGTGTAACGTTCTGCAAAGGATTGAATTAGGATGGTCAGATCATTTTACGATTCGAAAATTTTGTTCAACACTCAGTGGTTCGTATCGTCTCGTATCATCAACTACGACAACTCCAAGAATAGAGAATGATGTGAAGACATTACAAGCCAAAGAAAAAGACGTGAAGCCCTTCCATCACTATGCTTCAAGGACAAAGCATTTGAAAAGGGGAAGGCAATGTTATGAACACAAATATATAGAAATAGATATAAATAGATATAAATAAATAATAATAATTAATACTCAATAACTAAATATGTTATGAAGACACCTTCCTGATGAAAGGTCATGTCTCTTATGAAAGGGCACCCCTGCATGGGTATATATATAACCCGCATTTCTCATTTCTAATCATAGCCAATAGTACCACTGATGGAGTGCCTTGTACCCAATTCTTTTATCAGCAAAATGGTCCCCACATGACCCATCATGACAGGCTTTTAGTATCTCATGGATTTCGTCTTCTCGTAAGCATCTTCTGATAATCAAATCAGGCCCAGTGTAAAAGAGGCAGCCATCAATCCATGAAAATATTTCACTTTTCCTGACTATACTTCGTCGCTCTTTGGGAGTCATATGTTGTGGGAGTTTTCCTGCAACCAAAAAGTTAACAATATCTACAAACCATGGCGAGTTAGTAGATACTACAAAGAGATGTTCATCCGGAAAGCAATCTTCTACTAGAGGTTCATTTTCATCAGATGTTATTCTAGAAAGAAAGTCAGCAACTGCATTATCTTTTCCTGGTTTATTTAAGATGGTAATGTCAAATTCTTGTAATAAAAGAAACCATCTAGCGACCCTTCCATTAGTGATTGGTTTATTCATTAAATACTTAATAGCAGCATGATCAGTATGTAAGATTACGGGATATTCGGTAATGTAGTGCCTAAACTTGTTTATTGCATGAATAACAAGAAACTCTTTTTCAATTACCATATAGTTTAATTCTACGGGCGAGAAATTCTTACTGACATAGTAAATTGCATATGGGTCCTTTCCTTCTAGTTGCCCTAGAATAGCTTCAATGGCGATGTCTGATGCATATGTGGAGATGTGGAATGGGAGGGACCAATCAAGTCCTCGTAAGACAGGAGCTTCGAACAGTTTGATTTTCAATTCATCAAGCGCATGTTCGCATGTCTCTGTCCATGCAAACTGAGTATCTTTGTTAAGTAAAGCAAATAATGGACGAGCAATTTGTGAAAAAATTTCAATGAATCGACGGTAATAACCAGCATATCCCAAGAAACTTCGTACCTGCTTTTGCAAAGTTGGAGTTGGAAAGTTTCATATTACCTGTACTTTTGTTGGATTTTCTTGGATACCTTTGGTTGAGATGCGGTGTCCTAATACAATGCCATCAGTTAACATCATAAAGCATTTTTCATTGTTGAGGGAAACGTTTGATTATTTACACCTTATCAATGTTTTCTCCAGGTTCGTCGATGCCTCGTCAAATTTGTCCCCATATGCTATGATATCATCCATATATATTTCCACACATTCATGAATTAAATCAGAGAATATACTAATAACAGCTCGTTGAAAGGTGGTGGGGGCGTTGCATAACCCGAATGGTAGAACACGATAGGCAAATGTCCCCCAAGGGCAGGTGAGCGTTATTTTGTCTTGATCTTCGGGTGCGATAGGGATCTAGTTGTACCCACTGAATCCATCGAGGAAAGAAAAATATTTCTTTCCAGCCATCGTATCCAAGACCTAGTCAATGAATGGGAGTGGGAAATGGTCTTTGTGTGTTGTTTTGTTGATTTCTTTATAGTCGACACAAATTCTTCATTTACCGTTTTTCTTTGGTACTATGACTAGAGGGAAGACCCATTGGCTATCATAAATTGGGTAGATGAAGTTGGTTGTAAGCAATCTCTATAGCTCTTCTTTGACTATGTCCTTCAATGCCAGATTCATCTGACGTTGGAGTTGGCAGATGGGTCGGGATCCTTCCTTAATATATATGTGATGTGTGCATAGGTCAGGATGGGTTCCCTTCATGTCAGAGTAATCCCATGTGAAGGCATCACTATGCTTTTACAACACTTTAACCAATCGCTCTTTTTGTTGTTCAATTAGTCCCTGGTTTATTTTTAAGGTTTTCCCTGGGCTGATTTCTATGGTTTTTGTAAGGGATCCTTGATATTTTTCTAGTTTGGATTCGTGTTCTATGGGCGAAATGCTTGTTGAGACTAGAGAAGCATGTGTCTCTGGTTGCATCACATGCTCAAGAACATGTGTGTTTTTTGAGGAAGAGGAAGCTATAAAATCGTTGATTTCACCATCCTCTGTTTTATTTCTTATGGCTAAGTATTGGTCTATGGAGAGGACTTGATGGGCTTCTCCTTCTTCCTCGCTATCTTCTATATGTCAACCCAAAGTGGCATCTCCAGGTCAATGTTGGGTTTGGCAGGAGGATAGAGGGTTAATTGTTTTGTGGATGTCCCGTGGGAGATGGTCATATTGCCTAACCTACAGTCGATGTAAGCATCTGTTGTGGCCAGCCAAGGCCTTCCCAAGATTAGAGGATACCCTCCGAGAGAGGTTTTTGGCTGTAGGACCATAAAGTCAACGGGATATTCCCATGAGTCTATTGAGATCACTACATCTTCCAAGATGCCCTCTGGTTTAATGGTTGATCTGTCGGCTAGCTGGAGTACAGTTGGGGTTTCGCCAAGGCCCGTAAGACCTAAGGCTTGCATGGTCTCGCGTGTCATAACATTGATGGCAGCCCCAAGGTCAATTAATGTGTTACTGATGAGTGTATTGTTGATCTATAGATTAACTATTGGACTGCATGGATCTGAGTATTTTGTTGTGAGAAATCCCCCCATCATTAAGTCAAACAGTTTTCCCATGACATGGACAGTTTAGGGATCCTTTCATTTCCTACCAGGTTTTCTCAAGCAAAGTTCCCATACCACTTTTGAATATATGGGCACATCCTTGATGGCTTGAAATAGAAGTATTTTGACACAAATTTTTGAGTTCTTCCAGGAAGTCAAACTCAGGCTAAGTAAAAGGTTTCTCTAGATGTAACTTTCTGGATAAGGTGGGTTTTGAATTTCAGGGTGGGCATTCTCATCTTTCGAAGGTTTCTGAGATTTTTGGTTCCAATTCTTCATTTTGGACATCCTCATTCAAATCTTCAATACTAATGCGAGGTTGGTCCTTGGTTAGAGTCTTCCCGGATCGAAGATGAACATCATTGCAGTCCAGGGAAGAGATGGAATAAGTAGGGTAGGCAGCAAGTACAGCAACTTGCGCTGGTTGGCTTGGCCTTCTGTTATTAGGGTTAGGAATGGGTTGTGCAGGTAGTTGTGGTCGAGGAGCGGCGGATGTGGATGCATAAATATGGGGAGGGGGAAGAAGTTGCATGGGTGGTTGTTTCATAGGCTGTTGAGGCCCTCCTGCAGTAGGATTTCCCCACCCTTGTTGCCATAATTGGTTTGGAGGAGGAGGAGGAGCCACGCATTGTTGTGTTGGCATACTCCATGGTTGAGAAGCATATTGCATGGAAGGGTTAGTCCAATATGAATTGAAATATTGAGATTGATCTTGGATCATACCTTGAGGTCTGGGCTGCCATGTTCGCTTTCGAGAGACAAAGCATAACTACTCCAATTCCTGCACTTTCTAGTAGATAGCTTTTAGTCCAGGTAAGGATGGACAGCTGTGAGTAGAATGGTCCTCGCTACATATTCCAAAAACCTCGATTTGATTGCAGCTTTCTTTAAGTTTTTTGTGGATCTGGATTCAATAGAACTGAAATAGAATATAGATATTAAAGCCCTTAACTTCTAAAAATAAATCAAATCATTCACACACAAGAATGAATACAATAACATAAAGAAAACCCTTGAGGTAGGGTAACACCATGTATTATTTGTCAAGGAAGGGAACACTCCTCAAGAAATACTTGCTTACCAATTACAATATTCTTCACCATACATCCATTACATTGCTTCTACTTATTTATAGTACTATCTACCTCCTAGGAACATTTATTGCTAAGTATTGGTCTATGGAGAGAACTTGATGGGCTTCTACCTCATACTCACTTATGATTTGACGAGGGAAAAAAATTTCCATTAAACTGTGTTCTGAGTAAACAAGTTACTCTAAAGAACAAAACTTTAACTGCCAAATTTGAGCACTTTGAATCAACCTTTGTTTCATTTAATTAAAAACACTACAACCTGCAGTATGCCAACCATAGGTAAGTTCAAAGTGGTAGCTTTACATTCCAAGGATACAGACCTCTTCATGTTATAAATGTTCTTTTTCATGAGACAGTACAGAACATTAAGGTGAAAGAGCAAGGGAATTTAATCTAAACAATGTGCTGATGTAACAAAAAATAATAATTTGCAAGAAGCCCAAGCAGAAAAGACATTTAAATGTCTGAATGAAAGAAAATTCATTTTGGACATATTATGGGACACTTCTTGAATGTAATTTTCAAGAGCTCTAACTACCCTTCTACACAATAAAAAGAGGCCTTATGAAATCCCTCAAATTAATCATATAGTTACATTTAAAAGGAGAGTCCCTTGAAGGATGTCCTTGAATGAAAAGGATGGATCAATTATGCCCAAAGTATCATTCTTTCAGAAGCTGTTTATAGAGAGGAATCAGTAGCTCTGGCTTTCAATACTCGGGCAACAGAGTAAACATTTGAATTGTAACTATCCTCTGCCAAAACCCAAGCAATGTGCATAATACATATGCTGGTCTTTAAAGTTTATAGTAATACCAGTCAATGCATACAACACTAGAGACATTTTAACTTTAATAATGTAGTGATTATAGTAAAAGTAATTGCCATTTGACTCATCAGCATTTTTTGTAATGTACATAATGCATGTTATTGTTGAAATTGTATAAATAACCAATTATTTTCAATGAATTTTGCATTTCCAATAAAAACGGATAAACTATAATTTTAGGTAGCTGCATGAATGAGGAACTATCGAGTAATGTGAGTACAAACAGAAAAAATTTCTTTAAAAACTTACCAAAGATGGCCAGACTGAATTGAGAGTATGAAACAAGTACATGTACAGCAAAGAAAGAAAGAAAGATGCTATCTCAATGTTCACAGAAGACTAAACAAGTCACAGAAGGATAAGAAATACACCTTTGTAAGAGGAGCATCAATTCGACCCTGCTTCTGTTTTGGGATGCCAATAACTAATGCCCAGTATCTTCTCTTTAACTTTCTTCCACACAGAGCAAGATCCTATATAGCTAAACAATTAGTACGTGAAACAAGACAGCTAGAAAAAAAAATCCATAGAAGTTGTGTTGCAAGCTTAAATGAAACCCAAAGAAGAAATTCTCTACAAAAATATTTAACTGAAACCAATTAAAGAGTGCATAATTTAAAAAGGCTTTCTAATGCTTCTACATACCTCAGAATTGGATACCGTGGCAGTTTTTTCACGGAACACAGAGTGAAGAAGAGCAGCACTTTCGCGTGTCCTTGCCATCACCAAAACACCGCTACACTCCTTGTCAAGTCTATGTACCTAAGATCACACCCAACAGCCAATGTAAGTACAACTGTAATACCTTCAAACTTCAAAAACTTCACTATTACCTCCCAGGTTCTCACTAAATGTAAAAGTCCTAAGCACAAGGATGAGACCCCAAGGGCAACTTAGGCAA
>JZKD02S1906052.1:23904-34864 GCA_000966675.3 Picea glauca | reverse complement strand
TGGTTATTATGGTCAGGGAAAAAACAATTTGAAAAAATATCAATAGGAAAATGGAAGGTGTTACCAAAGCTAAAAGATGAAGGTGGTTTCAGGTTAAAAAATGTTCATTTCTTCAGGAAATCCTTCGTAGCTAAAAGTTCGTGGAGACTAATTTTTTAGGATAGTCCATGGAAGGATATTATAGTGCGTAAATATGTAATTCATAGGTCAATTATTGATTGGATAATATGTCAAAGGAAGAATATTATTAACCTGTCTACTCACTGTAATGCACTGATCCAAGCATTCCCTATAAATGGTAGGTGGTTAGTTTGGAAGATGGGAAATGGGGAGAAGGTAAGGGTGGAGGTTGACCCATGGATAGGTTACTTTAGGCTTCTTGAAATCCTAATTGAATTTGTACACATAGATGATTTTAGGGGCTAAATTTCGCTCATGGGCTAATTTTCCATGGTTTTTCCAAAAATGAGATTCGCTATTTTAAAAATGATTCGCCCAAATTCTATTAGGATAAAATTATTTTACCTTAAAAATCGCCAAAAATTTATAAAAACTATATAAAATCCTTAGAAATTTGAATATTTTTACAAAGATATCGCCAAAGATTTATAGTTGGCATATAAAGGATTAGTAAGATTCACCAAGGTTTCTACATTTTAAAATAAATTTCCATCCTTAAAATCATCCCTGTTTGTACATGAATTGTGCATACATACCCTTAACTAGGTTGTTTGTTAGATGAACATTTATATATGAAAAGAAGGATGGAAGAGGGAAAACCCATTAGAATTGGAAGTTGAAAATTTAGTTATTTGGAATGATTGTATAGAGATATTAATAAAAATATATATGAGAATATCTAAGGTGTAATATCAATTTATTTGTTCAAAAAATAAAACTCTACGACATTATTTTGTTATCTTGGGATACCAAGAAAACTTTGTATCAAACCCTCGAAGTAGATCTTGGTGGTGAAGAAGCTTATGGAAGGTAAAGGCTCTAGAAAAAACAAAAATACTTTATGTATAGGCTTAATGAATAAAGTGTTAATCTAGGTCGATATGCAAAAAATAGATAAACAAGTTCTAGGAATATGCATCCTCTACAGGAATGATGAAGAGGAAATTACTCATTTATTCACTAAATGCCTCTATTCAAAGCAATTGTCGATTGAGGTAGATAAATTCATAGGTATAAAGGAAGGATGGGTGGGAGAATATATAGAGTAATTTTTAAGAAGTTGGTGGGGGAAAAAGAGTCAAAAAAATGGAGAGAAATTCCTACCCTGGCATGATGGGGAATCTCATTGCCATGAGAAAATTAAAATTGATTGTAGGTAAGTAGAAAAGAATTCTACTTTGATACCACCTGAAGAAAACATAATGGCACACTTCATGAAATCACCATTCATGAATAAATATATCATATTATCGATTAAATAAATAATTATTTATTATTATGAATATTTTATATGAGGTTGACTGATAAATTGAGATACAATGATGTGTATATAAATACATGTTGGAGAGACAATTTATGTCCCTTAGGAAATGACATGGCATATCATTATTACAACATTGATATAGAATATTGACCTACATGATTAATGACGAGTGCCTAAATTGGCATATTTTTAGCACCTGTTCAACACCTTTTTCCTTACTCTCTTTTGATATCTTTCTCATCCAGTTTGTCTTACGTTTTGACATAGGTATGAATCTTCTCCCATATGTCATTTTTATTCTATTCTTACACATTCTTAAGGAAAAAATTTACCTTCTTTCACTTACAATGCTATACAGGATTAATTACAATGGTTGCAACTCCCTATATGAGTTGCAACTCCTCTACAAGTGTTCCAACTCTGAGCATGACACAACTGCTACAACTTTGAGCATGACCCAACTGTTGCAACTCCTCTACAAGTAATGCAACTCCGGTCATGACACAATTGTTGCAACTCCTCTACAAGTGTTGCAACTCTAAGCATGGCATAGTTGTTGCATATCTAAGCATGACACAACTGTTGCAACTTTGAATCCATCCCTTGTTGTTGAAACTCCAAGACAAAGTCTGCCAACACATCAGTCAACATTACAGTAGTTGGTTAGAGATTGCTCGTCACATAGAAAGACGACAAAAGGCAAGTGGACAACCAAAAGAGAGATTAGTTCATCTACCAACTATTGCCTAACTGATCCAAGTCAACATATGCCCACTCTTTTCTAAAAATAGGCAATATCAATGTAAATAGATGAACAACCTGATTCTCATGGTTGTCTATCCATCTCCTTGTTTTATTTATACATTGAATGTATTGTATAAAACCCCTATGTTTCCTTGAGATCGAGGAATGATTTTGGTGATAGCATATGACTGCATTGTAAAATTTAAGACTTTAGCAATACAATTTCATTTTCTCCTCTTGTTCATGTGATAATGTGTTGAGCGTTCGTGTGATTATGATTTTCTATCTCAGTGCCTTGTTTAAGGGGGTAGGCTCCCCTCCTTAGTCAGGTACTTCTTGTACATTAACAGTAGGATTAACATTTCATTTTTGTTCATTTAATTCCGTAGTTATTTTATCTCTCTACAATGCTATAGTTCCATATTTTGTAAATAGTTAATTGCAATTCCAATGTGGTTAATATTTAGTTTCTTTGTGTTTTGGATTCTGCAGTCATAAGCTATAACTTGGTGTTGATTCGATCTCTGTATGTTTGTAATCATAGACGTTGTTGCAACTCTTTTTGTTGCATCTCTCGTTGTTGCAATTCATGTTGTTGTAACTTTTGTGTTGCAAATCACGTTGCTGCAACTTCGCTTGCAACTTTACTTTATTCTTCTTTCTTTCAAATTTGTGAACAAATTTGTTCTTTAGTTGATTGGGATTAATATTCTATTGATTCTACAAATTTTCATTGAATGCATAAAAATATAATTGTTACAAGAAGTCAATATTATCATCATATTTGAGCAAGTCACCATTAGATATTAGCATAACCTTTCTTTTCACAAGAGTGATTCATTTCCCGCAAGTGTGATTTACTTTTCACAAGAGTGATTTATTTTCCACAAGTGTGATTTACTTTCTGCAAGTGTGACATTTATTTTACTACAATTCAAGAAGTAGTGTAGATTGGTTACTTAACTGAGCATCTTAAACTATTGATTTGTGACATTAAAAGTACTACAAATCCGTAGCAATTACAACACTACACTTGCATATACAATGCATGACAGTTCGTAAGTAGGATATGACCTCGAAATGATAATTAAATGTACAACTCTTCAGTTGCTGAATAAATTAATTAGCAAGTAATTGGAAAGTTCTTCATATTTGGCCTCGTTGTTGGGGAACTGTAAAAAAGAGTAGTTGTTGTTTTTGTGTGGATTTTTCATTTAATTCTATTTAGTGATATGATTTCCTTCGAACAATTCATAGAATGTTTTTCTAATATTTTCTATTTAAATATTTAGAGATGAACAAGGTACATTTATTAGTTCAACCAAGAAGCCCTGAAAAACTAACAGTGCAGGTCAATCCCAAGAGAGTAAGGAGCATAGTCAACCAAAATATTTGTCACCTACAACAAGTTCCATTTCCAAGAGGAGACTTGAGACCTCTTCATAAGAAATCGAGATCTTACAAGGATCTAAGCACACAAAGGTTCCATTTTTAGAAGGTGTGATCGGTGAGAAATACCACTCCAAGGAATTCATCTTTCCCAAGGTACCCTAGAAACAAAATACTTCCCGTGAAGATAAATGGCACGAGAAATTGTCAAGGAAGAAACCTCTACTTTCAGATTCCTGATTCGAGGATTGAATGAAGAGACGAAAGTGAAGAACATCCCTAATTCATCCTTGTTGAATTTCCATGGTTTATCTAAAGAAGATCTTGACACCTTCCTCTTTGAGTTTGATGTACTTTGCAAAAGCTATGATTATGTGTTGGATGCCCCAAAATTAAAATGTTTTCCTACCACACTCAAGGATGATGCACTGCATTGGTTCATGGGCCTTGGTAGGGACAAGATCCACACATGGGACCAGATGATGAAGAAATTTCTAGAGAAATACCAAGACTACTATAAATATAAGGAAAGGAGGGAGGAAGTATGTAGGATGATGCAACACAAAGATGATATCCTTGAGAATTATGTCAAAAGGTGCAATTACAATTTGCAAAGGGAAAGGAAAGGATATTTGTCTTTAGAGACACGATGTGTCTTATTTATGATAGGAGTCTAAGATGATTGTGTAGAACTTCTCAACCTGATGGGTGGAGGAGATGTCTCTCAATTAGAATATGATACTATCTTGGATCTTGGAAATTTATCGCAAATATTCCTGAGGAAATTCAAAAACATGCATAGGANAAGGTACATTTATTAGTTCATCCAAGAAGCCCCGAAAAAATAACAGTGCAGGTCAATCCCAAGAGAGTAAGGAGCATAGTCAACCAAAATATCTGTCACCTACAACAAGTTCCATTTCCAAGAGGAGACCTGAGACCTCTTCTTAAGAAATTGAGATCTTACAAGGATCTAAGCACACAAAGGTTCCACTTTTAGAAGGTGTGATCGGTGAGAAATACCACTCCAAGGAATTCATCTTTCCCAAGGTACCCTAGAGACAAACTACCTCCCACAAAGATAAATGGCACGAGAAATTGTCAAGGAAGAAACCCCTACTTTCAAATTCTTGATTCGAGGATTGAATGAAGAGACTAAAGAGAAGAACATCCCTAATTCATTCTTGTTGAATTTCCATGGTTTATCTAAAGAAGATCTTGACACCTTCCTCTTTGAGTTTGATGTACTTTGCAAAAGCTATTATTATGTGTTGGATTCCCCAAAATTAAAATGTTTTCCTACCACACTCAAGGATGATGCACTACATTGGTTCATGGGCCTTGGTAGGGACAAGATCCACACATGGGACCAGATGATGAAGAAATTTCTAATGAAATACCAAGACTACGATAAATATAAGGAAAGGAGGGAGGAAGTATGTAGGATGATGCAACACAAAGATGATATCCTTGAGGATTATGCCAAAAGGTGAAATTACAATTTGCAAAGGGAAAGGAAAGGATATTTGTCTTTAGAGACATAGTGTGTCTTATTTATGATAGGAGTATGAGATTATTGTGTAGAACTTCTCAACCTGATGGTTGGAGGAGATGGATCTCAATTAGAATATGATACTATCTTGGAAATTTATCGTAAATATTCCAGAGGAAATTCAAAAACATGCATAGGACCAAGAGATATACTGGCAAGAAATGGAAAGACTGGTAGAGGTGGAGTTACAAGAGAAGATGTCATAAACATGATAGGATACTTCAAGAATTATATACTCATTTCTATGAGCTCATAGTTGAATACACTACAAATGAAGAAGAAGAAAGAAGATACATAATGAGCTTTGGCCATCTTNATACATCCTTCCCTAGACTCAACACGAATCTCACCCATATAACACAAATCACCACCATAAAAAAACCAAGTTTCTCCTATAGAAAACATAGAAATTGGCCCCAGGAAAACCTTGAAAATCAACCAGGGATTAACTGAAGAACAAAAAGAGTTATTGGTTAAGTTGTTACAAAAACACAGTAATGCTTCGGATTACTCTGACATGAAGGGAATCCATCCTGACCTATGCACACACCACATTTACATCAAGGAAGGATTCAGACCCGTCCACCAACCCCAATGTCGAATTAATTTGACACTGAAGGACATAGTCAAGGAGGAGCTACATAAATTACTCACAAGCAACTTTATCTATCCAATTTATGATAGCCAATGGGTGTCCCCTCTTTTCATGGTACCAAAAAAAATTAAAAATGGAGAATTTGTATGGACTATAGAGAAATCAACAAAGAAACACATGAGGACAATTTCCCATTCCCATTTATTAACCAAGTCCTGGATACATTAGCAATAAAATAAATTATTTTNTCTTTTTCCCCTAGTGCAGAACAAAGCACCCATGGAAAGATTGTTTGTTGGATCAAATCAAGGTTTGTGGAATATGTAGAGATAACCATGCTACTTACAACTTTCCATCCTTACCGGGACTGAAGGCTATCTATCAAAAATCTGAGGAACTGGAGAAATTATGCTTTGTCTCTCAGAAGTGACCTTGACAACCCAAACCTCAAGGTATGATTCAAGACCAATCTCAGTATTTCAATTCATATTGGACTGACAATTCCATGCAATATGTTTCTCAACCATGGGGTGTGCCAACATATAAATGGGTGGCTACTCCTCCTCCAAACCAACTATGGAAATAGAGGTGGAGAATTCCCACTTTAGGAGGTCCTCAATAGCCCATGACATCAATCCCTCCTCGACCAAAACTACATGCACAACCCATCCCTAACCCTAATAATGAAAGGTTGGGTCAACCATTGCAAGTTGTTGGACTTTCAACCTACCTGACGTATTCCATATCTTCCATGGAATGCGATGATATCCACCTTCAATCTTGGAAGACACTAACCAAGGACCAACCTCGTATTAGTATTGAATATTTGAATGAGGATTTAAAAAATGAAGAATTAGATTAGAAAAAATATGAGGAGCCCTCAAAAGAAGAGAATTCCCACCTTGAACTTCAAAACCCACCATATCCAGAAAGATTAAATTCATAGAAACTTTTACTCAATTTGAATTTGACTTCTTGGGGGAACTCAAGAATGTGTTTTTTAAAATATCGTTCTTCCAAGCCATTAATTATTTCCCCATATATTCAAAAGAGGCACGAGAATTTTGTTTAAAAAAACTTGGTAGAAAACAAAAGGATCCCCAAACCATCCATGTCATGGGAAAATTGTCAAACTTAATGATGGGGGGAGTTCTCATAGCTAAATACTCTGACCTTGGTAGTCTAGTAGTTAAGTTTCATATCAACGATACACTCATTAGTAACACATTAATTGACCTTTGGGTTTCCATCAACCTTATGATGCCTGAGACTGTGCAAGCCTTAGGACTTAGAGGCCTTTGGGAAACCCCAACCGTACTCCAACTCGCTGACAGATCTAGCATCAAACCAGAGGGAATATTAGAAGATGTAGTGATATCCATATAATTGTGGGAATATCCCACCTAATTTATGGTCCTATATCCCAAAAACTCTATGGGTAGGTATCCTTTAATCCTAGGAATTGAGTGTAGGTAAGGAAACATGACCATCTCCCATGGGACATCCACAAATCAATTAATCCGCAATACTCCCACCAAACCCAACATATATCCCGAGATACCACTCTGGGCTGATGGAGAAGAGACCGATGAAGAAGGATAAGCTCATAAATTCTTCTCCATAGATCAATGCTTAGTTATTAGAGATAAAATAAAGGATGACAAAATCAATGATTTCATAGCCTCTTCTTCTTCCTCAACAAGCCCACATATTCTTGAGCATATTATGCAACCAAAGATACATCCTTCCCTAGACTCAACAAGAATCTCACCCATATAACACAAATCTCCACCACAAAAAAACCAAGTTTCTCCTATAGAAAACATAGAAATTGGCCCCAGGAAAACCTTGAAAATCAACCAGGGACTAACTGAAGAACAAAAAGAGTTATTGATTAAGTTGTTACAAAAACATAGTAATTCTTCGGATTACTTTGACATGAAGGGAATCCATCTTGACCTATGCACACACCACATTTACATCAAGGAAGGATTCAAACCCATCCGCCAACCCCAATGTCGATGAATCTGACACTGAAGGACATAGTCAAGGAGGAGCTACAGAAATTACTCACAAGCAACTTTATGTATCCAATTTATGATAGCCAATGGGTCTCCCCTCTTTTCATGGTACAAAAAAAAAAATTAAAAATGGAGAATTTGTATGGACTATAGAGAAATCAACAAAGAAACACATGAGGACAATTTCCCATTACCATTTATTAACCAAGTCCTAAATACATTAGCAATAAAATAAATTATTTTCTTTCTGTTAGCGCTAGAAGATGCTCTCTCACTACTGGAAGCGCATGTCTAACACAACTTATTTTTTTGCAATGGTTTGTTTGGATTGATAGGTTGATCAAGTACATCGAATAGAGTAGAAAGGTTTTGAGTCTGGTCTTAATGCTTTTACTGTTGGATTACTAAGAGGGGGGTGAGTCAGTGATAGAGCAATTTAATCATTTTTAACCATATAATCCAAGTGTTATATCAATGTACCATTATCATCCAATAACTACAGAGTAAATAAGCAATGAACAAATGAACAATCATACACATACACAATACACCAGTGTTTTACGTGGAAACCCAAAGCAGGAGAAAACCACATAGTGTTTTTTCTCATATGTCTTGAAGAATTACATTCATTGGTAGCACCAACTTCCTTTGTTTTCCAACTGCAACTGGAAGGACGCTCCAAACCCTTGTTTCTCAAGCTACAACTTGAGGGAAGCTCCAACTCCCCTATTCTCTGACTACAACCAGAAGGAGGCTACAAGACCCTATGTTCTCCGGCTACAACCAGAAGGTGGCTACAACCACCTGTCCTTGTCCTGTCCAACCGCCCTGAAGTAGAAGTAGAATGATAGAACAACTATCACACTATCACTGTGAGATATACCACTTTAAACCTATACCAATAAACCTGAACCATGCATCAACCTGTACCTCAACCTGTAATCAACCTGTACCATAAACAAGTGCATCAACCCTGCACCAACATGTACCAAACAACCTGTAATCAACCNATCTACCATCAAACCAGAGGGAATATTAGAATATGTAGTGATATCCATATAATCGTGGGAATATCCCACCTAATTTATGGTCCTACAACCCAAAATCTCTATGGGTAGGTATCCTTTAATCCTAGGAATCAAGTGTAGGTAAGGAAACATGATCATCTCCCATGGGACATCCACAAATCAATTAATCCTCAATACTCCCACCAAGCCCAACATATATCTCGAGATACCACTCTGGGACGATGGAAAAGAGACTGATAAAGAAGAGACTGATGAAGAAGCATAAGCTCATAAAGTCTTCTCCATAGATCAATTCTTAGTTATTAAAGATAAAATAAAGGATGTCAAAGTCAATGATTTCATAGCCTCTTCTTCTTCCTCAACAAACCCACATATTCTTGAGCATATTATGAAACCAAAGATACATCCTTCCCTAGACTCAACACGAATCTCACCCATATAACACAAATCACCACCATAAAAAAACCAAGTTTCTCCTATAGAAAACATAGAAATTGGCCCCAGGAAAACCTTGAGAATCAACCAGGGATTAACTGAAGAACAAAAAGAGTTATTGGTTAAGTTGTTACAAAAACACAGTAATGCTTTGGATTACTCTGACATGAAGGGAATCCATCCTGACCTATGCACACACCACATTTACATCAAGGAAGGATTCAGACCCGTCCGCCAACCCCAATGTCAAATTAATTTGACACTGAAGGACATAGTCAAGGAGGAGCTACATAAATTACTCACAAGCAACTTTATCTATCCAATTTATGATAGCCAATGGGTGTCCACTCTTTTCATGGTACCAAAAAAAATAAAAAATGGAGAATTTGTATGGACTATAGAGAAATCAACAAAGAAACACATGAGGACAATTTCCCATTCCCATTTATTAACCAAGTCCTAGATACATTAGCAATAAAATAAATTATTTTCTTTCTGTTAGCGCTAGAAGATGCTCTCTCACTACTGGAAGAGCATGTCTAACACAACTTAATTTTTTTCAATGGTTTTTTTGGATTGATAGGTGGATCAAGTAGATCGAATAGAGTAGGAAGGTTTTGAGTCTGGTCTTAATGCTTTTACTATTGCATTACTGAGAGGGGGGGTGAATCAGTAATAGAGAAATTTAATCCTTTTTAACCATATAATCCAAGTGTTATATTAATGTACCATTATCATCCAATAACTACAGAGTAAATAAGAAATGAACAAATGAACAATCATACACATACACACTACACCAGTGTTTTCGTGGAAACCCAAAGCAGGAGAAAACCACATAATGTTTTTTCTTATATGTCTTGAAGAATTACATTCATTGGTAGCACCAACTTCCTTTTTTTTCTAGCTGCAACTGGAAGGACGCTCCAACCCCCTTGTTTCTCAGGCTACAACCTGAGGGAAGCTCCAAATCCCTTATTCTCTGGCTACAACCAAAAGGAGGCTACAACCCCCTATGTTCTCTAGCTACAACCAGAAGGTGGCTATAACCACCTGTCCTTGCCCCGTCCAACTGCCCTGAAGTAGAAGTAGAATGATGGAACAACTATCACACTATCACTGTGAGATATATCACTTTAAACATGTACCAATAAACCTGAACCATGCATCAACCATGCATCAATCTATACCTCAACCTGTAATCAACCTGTACCATAAATAGGTACATCAACCCTGCACCAACATGTACCAAACAACCTGTAATCAACCTGTACCATAAACAAGTGCATCCAGCCATGTACTAAGTATGTACCAATCACGTTTCAACTAGTCATCAACTATGACTCATCAATATGTACCAACATCATCAACTATACACCTCATGTATGTGTCAACTCCCCAAATACTTGTCTCAACCATGTACCCAACATGTACCTTAACCAAAAGTCCTCATTAATTTCATAATCCAAATATGACCTTTAACTTTGTAATAGACCTGGTGTATATGATTACATACCTGCAAACCTTCCTTAACTTTTAGAACAAGATACGAGCATTTTCATCAAACTTTTCTTTAGTCTCACATGACTAGTTTGGGATTAGTCAACAACCCTAACTTGAAATAATCATAACTATGTACCTATAATGAATAAGGATATGAAAATAGTACACAATGTTCTTCAGTTTTTTTTATGCAATTCCTTCAGGTGTCACTACTTGGAACCTCTCAGAAAAGGAGTTATAGAAAAAATG
>JZKD02S1906052.1:0-12717 GCA_000966675.3 Picea glauca | reverse complement strand
CTCCTTCACCAGGGCAAGTGGCTCACCAGGGACCAAGTTCAGCAGAAGTTTCCTCATCTCATGGAGGAACTCAACGTAATGGGGACCATTGCTTCCTAAGGGGGGAGGACTGATCTAGGTGGATATTGTTGGCCACCCGCCTATTCCACTTGGACCCACACCATTGTTTCTTTCAGTTTTTCAATTTCCTTAATTGTAGCACAATTTACTATTTTTAACAGTTCTTCGGGTCTTGAACTTCCGGCGTTGTTTTGAGGCCATAAACGACATTTTTTGGGCATGAATGCTCTGGCGAATATGAGTCTGTTTCGGACTCAATATTCGTTGTCAGCAGTGTAGTCCTCGGATAGATCTTTCTAACGATGTATCATGTGCATCAAACGAAGATAGTATGTCAAAGTTACAACCCCGGGAAATTGATGTACCAATTTACCCCAACAGGGCCCATATTCTGGCGTTTCATCTCCTAGGGTTAGGTTTTTGGATGTTTAGGGTTTTCCATTGTTTCTCAGTAATATATAGGCCTTCGAGCCTCATTGTAACAGGCAGTTCAGAGGCCAGTAGCCGCCATTTCTCTTCTTAAATATAAGCTACTAGCGCCCTAGCTAGCTTATTTTCCATTCTGTCTGTAAGCATTTTCCAGTCATTTGCTATTAATGAAATGAAGTCTTATTTCCACTGCATCTCTGCGTTTATGTGTATTTCTGTATTTCATTGTGTTCCTACATAAATCCGGATCAGGTTAGGAGTAGGAGGTGTGCTAAATAAGCTCGCAGTTGAGAATTTAGACTATGCTTTCAGTTTGGTTTGGTGTGTTATAGTACAAAATAAGGACTACATATCCCAATGGAGACACTGGTAAAGTGCTTTTTAGTTTTCAGATTGGTTTTTCAAAGTGCTAGATTTTAGTTGCAAAGCAAGGTTACAGATTTGAAGGGATTAATTGTAATGGCATTGGTTTGTGTGTTCTTGGTGCCTCACCGGGAGGACACCATCCCTAGTTGGAGACAATGTTAATACCCAAATTTGCAAGGTTAAAATTTGGTATCTTGTGCCAAGTTCTGGAAGTACATGTAACAAAGACACGTACTACTAGAAGCAGGGCATTTTTGCAGCACAATGATTTTCTTCGCACGAGAAAATTTGAAAGGAACCTAGTCTGAGAGAAAACGATTCATGATATGCCAAGTCACAAGGAGAGAAAAGATTTTGGGGTTTGGTCATCAAGCCCTACTTCTGAAGTCATCGAAAACGAGGCCACTAAACACCAGAGTCAACACATCAAATACCCAGCTCAAGCCACAAGGCGATGCTCACAACAAGCCTCAACAACATAGACCAAGCATTAAGGAGGGATCCCACAAGGGGCCAGAAACCATGCACTACGCATTGACCATGTATGGAAATGCCTCTGCATATAAATAACAAAACATGATTTCTTTTCCATTGCATATGGGATAATACCCACTACACAAAAAAGAAGAGAATCGATGCAAACACCAAGTGTCAAGTCGAGTATCCAAAGTGGCATGGCGAGTGTCCAAATGCACCTGGTAGATGTCATGCTTGAGAGACAAGATATTGACAACATGCATGCTATCCTTCATTCAAAATCAAATTTCCAATAGGTATATAAGAAAATAAATGTATGGGTGGTGAGGGTCTATTAAATTCATGTCCTCTTGGTTGATTAGTGCCCAACATTCAAAATAAAAGTGCCAAATGCCAAAGGGAGTGATTAGAGGCATAGCATGCTTATAAGAAAGACCAATCGCCATCGCCAAGATTGTGTAAGTTGATTACATAGTGCCAAGGGTTCTCATGATTTACAATCACAAAATTAAGCATGCTAAACCCAAATCCCTATTGCTCATAAATAAGTTTAGAATAGACATAAGTATATTAAAACAACCAACGATCCATTTCTCAGGAAAGTGATAGCAAGGACATTTTTCACAGTTGCAGAAAATGTATTGAAGGCCAAGGGAGAATGCTCAAGAACTGAGCAGTAGATGAAGACAAGTTCAAAAGAGGCACCTTTGTTTTCCAGGGGCATCAGGTTGTCTAACATTATAATCATAGGCCAGTATATTAAAGACAACATTTGAGCACTTTATGGATAGGCAACCATTAAGTGTCAATTTTAAATTTGAAAAGGTATGAATTATGCATTTGTTCCAGATTCAAGTTGGAAAGAATAAATCAACAGGTGGAATCTATAGGATGTTAGAAGAAAACATGTAACATAAGTGGTAAAGAAAAGCATACCCTGTCATATATACANGTGGAAAAATTATTGTTTTTGTTATAGGGGATGCCTTTCGAAAATATTTTGAAGATTTATTTGCCTAAGGAAAAACCTCAGAATGACATCGCTAAGTTGGATTTATTACCTTTGAAATCTCAAATTCTGTGGATATGGTCGGGCATCTGGACACATGATGGATCAAATTAGCAAGATTTGATAAAAGAAGATCAAAGGTCAAAACCAAGTCTATATTTTTAGGCACAAATGGAAATCAAAGTTATTATTCCCATATTTAAAAGGGATCAAATTAGCAAGTCAAAGATCAATCTCGGATTTAAATGCATCTAATTCCAATAGTTCAAATTTGTTTGCAACTTATTCGAGATGTTTTTTATTTAGTTTTTGATAAGATTTCATTCCAGAAATCTTGCAACATCTTGCTCGATGTAATGCATTAAATTTTTTATGATTGGATCTTAAAAAGAGGAGGAAGAGAGGTCGAATGATAGGGGAAGTGAGTCCTGGAAATGATAGGGAGAAAGAGCTTTAAGCCTGCAACATNAACATCTTTCACTCAAGAAATTAGGCATTATAATGGTCAGATCATTTGTTCGTTGTCATTCATCTTTGCTTGCTTATTTGAATGCAATAAAAGTCTTTGCAACAAATTGAACTTTTCCTAGATTTAACTTTCATATCAATAAATACTTGTTGTTCCATTACCTATATCTTCATATTTGTATTCAAATATTTTTTCTCAAGTTTAAAATGGTATTTTAATCTTGGAAATATTATGCATATGAGTAAACAAATTGTGAACTCATCTTTATTTTTTCTTCGTCATTCCACTTATATTTTATTACTTCCTTGACTGATCTATTAGAATGAATTCCCATGACTAAGAAAGAGGCTGCCAATATTTTAATGTCTAAATTAAATGTTGATTAAGGTTGGTTTTCATTGATGTCAATCCTTGAAGAAAGCCTGGTAGCGAATTCTGATAGCATAAAGGTTTGGGTAATGGACCCAAGGTTGTTTCATGTATAATGGTATTAGTTTTAATATATTTTAAGGTAATACTATTATATATGGATAGAACATTTCATTCCATTTCCGGTGGTATGTGGAACGTCACATGACTCCTCACAGTTAGAGAGTTATGGCCATGAGAAGTTGGAGAACCCAGGTTTGGATAATGGACCCAAGTTTGTTTGATGAATAATGGTATGCGTTTTGGTATATTTTTAGGTAAGACTATTCTATATGGATAGTACATGTCATTCCATTTCTGGTGGTATGTGTAACGTCACATAACTCCTCNAAGTGGTTTAAGAGATTTTAGAAGGTAAATAATAAAGTGAATTAATGAGTGTACTATAATTCAAAGTGAATACAAAATAAATTATTTAAATAATAAATTTATTGGAGAAATTAGAAGTGGGTTAACCCTAAAATAAGGAAAGTGGGCAAGGTGACCTAGAAGATGCTTCTAAGAAAGCTACTTGGAGAGTATAAATAAGAGGCAAGGCTCTCTAATTTTATATCACACTTGAGCATATTGAATATATATAGGTGACTGAGGTAACCAAAAGATATCTACGTCAAATTTCAGAGGGAAGGTGAAGAAAAGAAGGCCGGAATTCAAGGGAGGATAAATTATTTTGATGATGTTTTCTAAGGTATGTTATTTACAGGTCATCTCACAATTTTCGCAATACCTTTTTTTCTAGAATTATTCAGACCATGAAATTGATAGGCCATTGAAGAAACATATCCAAGTATCTATGGTAAACGTTTCAACTTATGGGTCGTATTTTTGGAGTTACACACCGTGGAAAATAAGGTTTATGGCTAGTCCTGAAACTAGTCTAAAATGGGTGTTTCGGGTAAAAATGTCATAACTTATTCATAACAGATCCAAATTCAGTAAGACCAAATGTCTTGGTTAGAGTACAATATGTAGTATTATGTGTAACATTTTCAGATCCATTCAACAAATATTCTGTGTGGGGCATGCTCTACAGGCTTGCTCTCTAGATTAAACCATAATTCAGCAAGGTATGTCATTTTTTCTACAACTCGTTTTCTGAGGGGTTTCAAGTAGTGACACCTAGAGGAATTGCATAAAACAAACTGAAGAACATTGTNTCAAGGTTTGTAGGTATGTGATAATATACACTAGTTCTATTACAGAGTTACAAATCATATTTGGATTATGAAATTGATGAGGGATTTTGGTTAAAGTACATGTTGGGTACATGGTTGAGACAAGTCGTTGATGAGTTGGCACATACATGAGGTGTATAGTTGATGATGTTGGTACATATTGATGAGTCATAGTTGATGACTAGTTGAAACATGATTTGTACATACTTGGTACATGGTTGGGTGCACTTGTTTATGGTACAAGTTGATTACATATTGTTTGGTACATGTTGGTGCATGGTTGATGCACTTGTTTATGGTATGGGTTGATTATAGGTTGAGGTACAGGTTGATGCATGGTTGATGCATAGTTTAGGTTTATTGGTACAGGTTTATAATGGTATATCTCACAATGATAGTGTGATAGTGGTTTCATCATTCTACTTCTACTCCAGGGCAGTTGGATGGGGCAATGACATGTGGTTGTAGCGACCTTCCGGTTGTAGTCGAAAAACATAGGGGGTTGTAGCCAGATAATAGGGGAGTTGGAGCTTCCCTCAGATTGTAGCCTGAGAAACAAGGGGGTTGGAGCCTCCTTCCAGTTGTAGCTAGAAAACAAAGGAAGTTGGTTCTTCCAATGAATGTAATTCTTCAAGACATATAAGAAAAAACATTCTGTGGTTTTCTCCCGCTTTGGGTTTCCACGTAAAAAACTGGTGTACAGTGTATGGGTATGATTGTTCATTTCTTCATTGCTTATTTATTCTGCAGTTATAGGATGATAATGCTACATTGATATAAAAATTGGATTATATGGTTAAAAATGATTAAATTTCTCTATTACTGATTTACCCCCTCTCTCAGTAATCCAACAATTGAAATCAGAGATGGTTCCTTTGGAAAATTAGTTTAACCACTAAAATGTAGATCATGGAGAGCAAGAACTTCTATAAAAATGGAATACCACAGTTCAATGGACAGAAGTATGCATTCTGGAGCATAAGGATGAAAACATATATACAGGCACATGGATTTGAAATTTGACAATCAATTGTAGATGGATGCACAACACTAGTAGTTCCGCCAACAAATGACAAAGCAGTGAAACTCGGTCAGAATAATTGCAAAGCCAAAAATGCACTTCTGAATGGTCTTAGTGAAACCATATTCACCAAAGTTTCCCATTGTAAATCTGCTAAATAGATTTGGGACAAACTTCAAAATATTTATGAAGGATATTCAAAAGTCAAAGAAGCAAAGCTTGAAACTTACAGAGGTCAGTTCGAACAACTTAAGATAAAGGAAGATGAGAATATTGCAGATTATTTTTTACAAGTTGATGAAATGGTAAATGCAATCATATGATTGTGAGAAGAAATAAAAGAATCTGTAATTGTTCAAAAAGTACTAAGATCTCTTCCTGTGAGATTTGACCCTAAGATATCAGCACTAGAAGAAATATCAGATCTAAACTCAATAATCATGGACGAATTACATGGAATCTTCACAGCATATGAAATGAGAACTGAACAGGAAAATTCAGATATAAAAGAAGCAGCCTTCAAAGAATCCAAAAAGTCAAAGAAAAAGGGAAGGCAAAAAGAAGAACACAGCAGCAATAGTGACGTCTCGGAAGATGATGAAGAAGTGGCCAACTTTGTCAAAAGACTGAACAAGGGAACCGATGGTAGGTATAGAGGTAAGCTTCCTTTAATTTATTTTAATTGTGATGGTATTGGTCATTTTGATAACAAATGTCCTTATAAGAAAAAGAGAAATGATGAAGGTTACTCAAAAGGCAAACAAACATATAAAGGCAAAATAACCACAAAGAAAGTTTTCAAGAAAATCTTATGCACCAAATAAGACATCTCATCATCAGATGAAGATGAAGTCAGTGACAATGAGCCAGAAAGAGTTATATTCATTGCGGTAGAAGACTGATAAATAAGACTTTGAAGAAGAATATGAATAATTCGAAGAAGAAATTGAAGAGGAAGAAGTTGACTACCGAGAGAAATTAATGTGTGCCATAGAAGTTATCATAAAGGAAAAGAAGAAGAAAAAGAAGCTACAAGCAGAATTAGACAAGAAAGAAGACACTCAAGAACTAGAAAAAATGATCACAAATTTGAAGATTCAAATAGAAGAAGATAAAATAATTGAAGAAGCACTCAAAGAACAACTAGAAGAAAAAGACAAGATCATTGGAAATTAGGAAGCAGAGATTGTCACATTAAGAAATGATCTTCAAAAGAAAAATATGTAGAACAACTCAAAAGTTTTGGATGACATTATCAACAGTAAAAAATCTCATCATGACAAGTCCAGACTTGGATACAATCAGACAAAAAAAAGATTAAGCTCCAAAACAACAGAGCAAGAAACATATCCAAAAATTTTTGTAGAAACAATCAAGGGAGATAGGAAGATCTACAAGGAAGATTACAGGGACACTCCTCCACTGAAAAGATTTAGATTTCAAAATCAACAACCGACAAATAGGCCTCAGGAAGAAGAAGAATTCATAAGCGTACCTAATTTCAGAAGATCTTCAACTCCCAGGTATCAAACTATCGTTTTTGGTTTATGTTATGCATGTAATAATTTTGGACATAAAGCTGTGAATTGCAGAGCTAACAACATGAACAAAAAAAACTTTGAAAGTCATACACAAAGGGTTATCCAAGAAGGCCTAGTGAAACATAGAGAATAAGTTACAATAGGTTTGAATCTTTGAGCACTGAAGTGGAATGTTACAAATGTAACAATTTTGGACACTTGGCCAAATATTGTAGAATGACAAACCCTCCTAGATAACTGCAACAGAATAACAACAGTCACAGACAGGAACCTCATAAAACGACATGGATAAGAAAGCGGGATCGGTATAGAAATGAAGAATGCACACTCGCTCTACAAGCTAAGCAGAAGAAACATGGTTGGTATGTTGACAGTGGGTGTTCAAAACACATGACAGGTGATAGAAACATGTTTCTTACATTACGAAAGGAAAGAGATGGATCAATCTCATTCGAAAATGATGATTCAGCCAAAATCATTGGAAAAGGCACAGTCAAAATTGGGAACAAGAATACAAAAGAAGAAAATGTTCTACTAGTAGAAGATATGAAATACAATCTTCTATGTGTGATTCAAATGTGTGACTAAGGTCATAAAGTTACTTTCGATTCACAAAAGTGTGAGATAAGAAAAGAAGGTTCATGGAAATTGATTGCTACAGCTGTGAGAACTTCAAGCAACATATATGTGTTAAGTGAAATTGGAAATGAAAAGTGTTGTCTAGGAAATGAAGATGAAAGTTGGATATGGCACAGAAGAATGGGTCACATACATTTTGATAACCTTGTCAAAGTCAGCAAAAGAGAAGCAGTCGGAGAAATGTCCCAGATCACGAAACCAACCAACACTTTATGCAAGAATTGTCAACAAGGAAAGCAAACAAAGACCAGGTTCAAATCAAAGGAACATTCAACGACAAGACCACTGGAAATTGTGCATACTGATCTAGTTGGACCAACTACAACAAAGGTCTTAAAAGGTGAGAAATATTTTATGTTATTAGTTGATGATTATACAAGAATGATTGCAGTTTGCTTTCTCAAGAATACATTAGAAGCTTCTGAAAAATTCAAGATCTACAAGGAAATGGTTGAAAATGAAATGGATTCAAAAATAAAATGCTTGAGATATGATAATGGAGGACAGTTCACTTCAAAGGGATTTATTAACTATTGTAGCAGTCATGGAATAAAAAAAACAATTCTCTATTGCTAGGACACCTCAACAGAATGGAGTTGTTGAAAGAAAGAACACGACAATACAAGAAATGGCTCGAACAATGCTAATGGATTCCAAATTGACAGACAGTTTTTGGACATAGGCAATGCATGCAACTGTTCACATTCAAAATAGAGTAATGCTCAGAAACAACACTGACAAAACTCCCTATGAGCTATGGAAAGGAAGACCAACAAATGTGAAGCACTTTAGAGTTTTTGGAAGCAAATTCTACATCAAAAGAGAAGATGGAAGAATGGGAAAGTTTGATTCTCATGTGGACAAATGAGTACTTGTTGGTTACTCAAGTACAAGAAAAACATACAAGTGTTACAACTTGAGATTGAACAAAGTGGTGGAAANTCAAGGTTTGTAGGTATGTGATAATATACACTAGTTCTATTACAGAGTTACAAATCATATTTGGATTATGAAATTGATGAGGGATTTTGGTTAAAGTACATGTTGGGTACATGGTTGAGACAAGTCGTTGATGAGTTGGCACATACATGAGGTGTATAGTTGATGATGTTGGTACATATTGATGAGTCATAGTTGATGACTAGTTGAAACATGATTTGTACATACTTGGTACATGGTTGGGTGCACTTGTTTATGGTACAAGTTGATTACATATTGTTTGGTACATGTTGGTGCATGGTTGATGCACTTGTTTATGGTATGGGTTGATTATAGGTTGAGGTACAGGTTGATGCATGGTTGATGCATAGTTTAGGTTTATTGGTACAGGTTTATAATGGTATATCTCACAATGATAGTGTGATAGTGGTTTCATCATTCTACTTCTACTCCAGGGCAGTTGGATGGGGCAATGACATGTGGTTGTAGCGACCTTCCGGTTGTAGTCGAAAAACATAGGGGGTTGTAGCCAGATAATAGGGGAGTTGGAGCTTCCCTCAGATTGTAGCCTGAGAAACAAGGGGGTTGGAGCCTCCTTCCAGTTGTAGCTAGAAAACAAAGGAAGTTGGTTCTTCCAATGAATGTAATTCTTCAAGACATATAAGAAAAAACATTCTGTGGTTTTCTCCCGCTTTGGGTTTCCACGTAAAAAACTGGTGTACAGTGTATGGGTATGATTGTTCATTTCTTCATTGCTTATTTATTCTGCAGTTATAGGATGATAATGCTACATTGATATAAAAATTGGATTATATGGTTAAAAATGATTAAATTTCTCTATTACTGATTTACCCCCTCTCTCAGTAATCCAACAATTGAAATCAGAGATGGTTCCTTTGGAAAATTAGTTTAACCACTAAAATGTAGATCATGGAGAGCAAGAACTTCTATAAAAATGGAATACCACAGTTCAATGGACAGAAGTATGCATTCTGGAGCATAAGGATGAAAACATATATACAGGCACATGGATTTGAAATTTGACAATCAATTGTAGATGGATGCACAACACTAGTAGTTCCGCCAACAAATGACAAAGCAGTGAAACTCGGTCAGAATAATTGCAAAGCCAAAAATGCACTTCTGAATGGTCTTAGTGAAACCATATTCACCAAAGTTTCCCATTGTAAATCTGCTAAATAGATTTGGGACAAACTTCAAAATATTTATGAAGGATATTCAAAAGTCAAAGAAGCAAAGCTTGAAACTTACAGAGGTCAGTTCGAACAACTTAAGATAAAGGAAGATGAGAATATTGCAGATTATTTTTTACAAGTTGATGAAATGGTAAATGCAATCATATGATTGTGAGAAGAAATAAAAGAATCTGTAATTGTTCAAAAAGTACTAAGATCTCTTCCTGTGAGATTTGACCCTAAGATATCAGCACTAGAAGAAATATCAGATCTAAACTCAATAATCATGGACGAATTACATGGAATCTTCACAGCATATGAAATGAGAACTGAACAGGAAAATTCAGATATAAAAGAAGCAGCCTTCAAAGAATCCAAAAAGTCAAAGAAAAAGGGAAGGCAAAAAGAAGAACACAGCAGCAATAGTGACGTCTCGGAAGATGATGAAGAAGTGGCCAACTTTGTCAAAAGACTGAACAAGGGAACCGATGGTAGGTATAGAGGTAAGCTTCCTTTAATTTATTTTAATTGTGATGGTATTGGTCATTTTGATAACAAATGTCCTTATAAGAAAAAGAGAAATGATGAAGGTTACTCAAAAGGCAAACAAACATATAAAGGCAAAATAACCACAAAGAAAGTTTTCAAGAAAATCTTATGCACCAAATAAGACATCTCATCATCAGATGAAGATGAAGTCAGTGACAATGAGCCAGAAAGAGTTATATTCATTGCGGTAGAAGACTGATAAATAAGACTTTGAAGAAGAATATGAATAATTCGAAGAAGAAATTGAAGAGGAAGAAGTTGACTACCGAGAGAAATTAATGTGTGCCATAGAAGTTATCATAAAGGAAAAGAAGAAGAAAAAGAAGCTACAAGCAGAATTAGACAAGAAAGAAGACACTCAAGAACTAGAACAAATGATCACAAATTTGAAGATTCAAATAGAAGAAGATAAAATAATTGAAGAAGCACTCAAAGAACAACTAGAAGAAAAAGACAAGATCATTGGAAATTAGGAAGCATAGATTGTCACATTAAGAAATGATCTTCAAAAGAAAAATATGCAGAACAACTCAAAAGTTTTGGATGACATTATCAACAGTAAAAAATCTGATCATGACAAGTCCAGACTTGGATACAATCAGACAAAAAAAAGATCAAGCTCCAAAACAACAGAGCAAGAAACATATCCAAAAATATTTGTAGAAACAATCAAGGGGGATAGGAAGATCTACAAGGAAGATTACAGGGACACTCCTCCACTGAAAAGATTTAGATTTCAGAATCAACAACCGACAAATAGGCCTCAGGAAGAAGAAGAATTCATAAGGGTACCTAATTTCAGAAGATCTTCAACTCCTAGGTATCAAACTATCGTTTTTGGTTTATGTTATGCATGTAATAATTTTGGACATAAAGTTGTGAATTGCAGAGCTAACAACATGAACAAAAAAAACTTTGAAAGTCATACACAAAGGGTTATCCAAGAAGGCCTAGTGAAACATAGAGAATAAGTTACAATAGGTTTGAATCTTTGAGCACTGAAGTGGAATGTTACAAATGTAACAATTTTGGACACTTGGCCAAATATTGTAGAATGACAAACCCTCCTAGATAACTGCAACAGAATAACAACAGTCACAGACAGGAACCTCATAAAAGGACATGGATAAGAAAGCGGGATCAGTATAGAAATGAAGAATGCACACTCGCTCTACAAGCTAAGCAGAAGAAACGTGGTTGGTATGTTGACAGTGGGTGTTCAAAACACATGACAGGTGATAGAAACATGTTTCTTACATTACGAAAGGAAATAGATGGATCAATCTCATTCGAAAATGATGATTCAACCAAAATCATTGGAAAAGGCACAGTCAAAATTGGGAACAAGAATACAAAAGAAGAAAATGTTCTACTAGTAGAAGATATGAAATACAATCTTCTACGTGTGATTCAAATGTGTGACTAAGGTCATAAAGTTACTTTCGATTCACAAAAGTGTGAGATAAGAAAAGAAGGTTCACGGAAATTGATTGCTACAGCTGTGAGAACTTCAAGCAACATATATGTGTTAAGTGAAATTGGAAATGAAAAGTGTTGTCTAGGAAAGGAAGATGAAAGTTGGATATGGCACAGAAGAATGGGTCACATACATTTTGATAACCTTGTCAAAGTCAGCAAAAGAGAAGCAGTCGGAGAAATGTCCCAGATCACGAAACCAACCAACACTTTATGCAAGAATTGTCAACAAGGAAAGCAAACAAAGACCAGGTTCAAATCAAAGGAACATTCAACGACAAGACCACTGGAAATTGTGCATACTGATCTAGTTGGACCAACTACAACAAAGGTCTTAAAAGGTGAGAAATATTTTATGTTATTAGTTGATGATTATACAAGAATGATTGCAGTTTGCTTTCTCAAGAATACATTAGAAGCTTCTGAAAAATTCAAGATCTACAAGGAAATGGTTGAAAATGAAATGGATTCAAAAATAAAATGCTTGAGATATGATAATGGAGGACAGTTCACTTCAAAGGGATTTATTAACTATTGTAGCAGTCATGGAATAAAAAAAACAATTCTCTATTGCTAGGACACCTCAACAGAATGGAGTTGTTGAAAGAAAGAACACGACAATACAAGAAATGGCTCGAACAATGCTAATGGATTCCAAATTGACAGACAGTTTTTGGACATAGGCAATGCATGCAACTGTTCACATTCAAAATAGAGTAATGCTCAGAAACAACACTGACAAAACTCCCTATGAGCTATGGAAAGGAAGACCAACAAATGTGAAGCACTTTAGAGTTTTTGGAAGCAAATTCTACATCAAAAGAGAAGATGGAAGAATGGGAAAGTTTGATTCTCATGTGGACAAATGAGTACTTGTTGGTTACTCAAGTACAAGAAAAACATACAAGTGTTACAACTTGAGATTGAACAAAGTGGTGGAAA
>JZKD02S1906041.1:22427-34188 GCA_000966675.3 Picea glauca | reverse complement strand
AGCCTCCCCCACAGGAAAAAGGCCCGGAGACGTAGGCAAACATTGTGTCGAACTCCGTTATCAACCTGCGTTCTTATGGTTTGCTGTTCATTATTGTTTTCAGATATGCATATGTTTATTTGACTGATATAATCCTCTTCTTTCCTCATTCTTTCATTAAATTATCAATGGTTAATAAATTCATGCAAGTTTAAAACTCAACCATAATCATAAAAGATCCTGCCCCGGATCATTGGGCAGGGGATAATTGTCTTTCCTTGAGCTTCTGTTCGGGTTCCTGAAATCGACACAGAGTCTAATTTCCCCACTTTTCTTTCTTACCGGAACCAAATTGGCCACCCAATCGGAATATCTCAAGGGGACAATGATTTGGGCATCTAGAAGCTTCTTCACCTCTTTCTCCATGACAGGTAGCAACATGGGATTTATTTGTCTCATTTTCTGCTTGAATGGCTTAGCCTATTATTTCAGTGGGATCTTGTGCTCAATGACAGATGTGTCATACGTTTTGAGGTTTTCGTAGGTCGATGCAAATACATCAGCAAATTCCTTCAGCAATTCTACATATTCATCCCTCTGTTCCTTGGTCAAACTCCTTGACAATTTGACAAACTTAAGCTTCTCCGGTGTGCCAATATTGCACTCAGCTATGTCAGCATCATCGCCTGAAACTCTGCCCTTTACTGCCACATCATTCCCATTGAACAATCTCTCTAATGGGACCAGTCCCCTCGGAATGTGATTGCTAGGCAACTGAATAATGTCATGCTTTGCTATTTTACTCAGCAACTCACCCCCATCAAACCTTTCCTCAGAGACAGAATCTTTGTCGATATGCATCTTTGAAAATTCTTCGATAGTCTCCAAGAACTTCTTGATCTCGAGATCATCCTCAAACACCTTCCAATGTTTGACATTGTCAGGTATGGAGGGCCTATATTTTACTTCTACATCATACTTAAATTTGGGCGGAAAGGGTACTTTGAAATTACTTGCTGATGTATCCAAGGAATCCGCCACTGTGTTCTCCTCTCTTGGGATGAAAGAAATGTTAAATGATGAGAAGAAAGTGTCAATTAGGTCCCATACCTCATTTCTATAACTCCTAAGTCAAGGATGCTTGGCCTGATAAGCGCTCCGGATCTGCTGGACTACCAGCTCGGCATCTCCGAACACTGCTACCTCCTGAATTCCCATTTCCCTTGCGGCTCTTAATCCTAGGATAAGAGCTTCATACTCTGCCACATTGTTGGTAGCTTCAAATTCTAATTTGTATGATAGAGATGTGGTTTCCTGAGCAGGTGACACAAAAACCACCCCAGCTCCAACACCTTCCCTAGAAGAGGCTCCATCAAAGAACATTTTCCAGATGAGGGTGATGGAGGGAGGAAATTTAGGAGAAATGGTGGGCTACTTTCTGAGTTTGAGAGGAGGCTCAAGGGCATGGGTGAGCTGTAGTAAACTGGAGCCTAAATCAGTGTCCAAGGTGAATATGGGATGATTGGTAGGGTTGGATTCATCGCTGATTATGTAGGTCAGTTGGGCTTCCCTGTATAGTCTTCTATGCTCTCCTCCAAATACTGGGATAGTAGCGTATGTGAGGTCCATTTGCAAAGTTCCCCATAGTATTTTTATCCAAGATCTTGACAATAACATACCGAACTTGGGGGGGACATCAGCTACTACGATATCCATGACCACACTTTTCATGGGCAGTTGAAACAAGGTCACAACCAGGTCTTTAATAACTCCAAGACACTGAACTCTCCTAGAGTCAAAAGAATAGAGGTCATGATAGGCTCGGGTGACTTCTAGTCCTAACTCTTCCATGACGGTTTTGGGCATGAGGTTGTGAGAAGCCCCTGAATCCATCAAGCAGTTGTGCAGCACTTTATCATGTATGTTCAGGGATGTGTAGAAGGGAGGGGATGAATCGTTTCTATCTTCTACCATGGGACCTAGGACAATTACTGTCCTTTCATCTTGGAGGTTTATGGAGTCTGTGGGAGGGCATGAGGCTTCAGTTTTAAAAAGATCAGAGAAGTGTTTTTTGAACTCTTCATGTTTGATTAGCTCGGTGAGGGGCACAGGGATCCTAATCTTTTGGATCTCATGTTCAAAATTAAAAGAAGATGTAAGATTTGGGATTTCTCTTATTTCAGGAACATGAGTGTGGACAATGGGAGAGAGGGGTTGAGCCTTCTTACCTCTGTGACTGTCTACTACTTCTTTAGCAGGTTTCTCTATTCTAGTGGACTACTCAGGAATATCAAGTGTTGTTGTCTTTTTGTCGGACCTCAGGTTGTACCTGCCTCGGCTGCCGCTAACCTTGTCTCCCTTTCCCAATTCATTTAGTTGATTGTTCATGAGAGACTCCTCGTATGCTGATTGAGTCAGATGAGGGAAAGGGGAGTCTCTTCAAAGCAATGGATCTTTGGCTCAAGCTCATCTGTTTCCCCTTCTTCATCTTCGGCCACAAAATTGTTCTGAAAGGGGGGCTGAATTCTTTGGTCTTCTCTATCTCTTCCCCTTTCTTTGTGCATAGTCGGGGGAGCGATATTGTTTGGCCTCCTGAAACCTCCTTTATTTTCGATGCTCTGAGGGCCCTTGTACACTTGCCTCCTTTACACCTTCAGTCTCTCCATCTCCTTAGACAGAAACTTCATCATTTTGGTCATTTCATCCACTTGAGGGTGGGGTACCGATGAGCCAGAAGTCGAGGCTTCGGGTTTTTCCTTTCTTCTTTCTACGTCAGCCTTGTTCCTCAGTCTGTCAGCTGCTAACACATTGGATTCCACTTCTACGGCCGCATCTTTCATTTGGGATAAGGAGGTGGCTCTTCTTTCTCTTAATAGAAGACATAAATCAGGGTCGAAAGCACCAGCATAGGAAATTTGGGTAGAGGCTTCTGAGGGCTTTATCTCTGCAAGAATTTTATTATACATTTTATTGAATCTTTTAGAGAAGTCAGAGACCGACTCTTTTTCCATTTTCTTCAAAGACCCAAACTCTGTCATGTAATACATGAAATCCTTCCTATCTCCCCACTGCCTCAGGAAAACACTATCCAGGGCTTCAATTCCAACAATAGATCCGGGGGCCAATCCTCTAAACCATTTCCTCACCTCGCCATCCAGGCTCTAGACAAAGACTCTCATCCAGACATCTTCATTTTCAATGTTTAGGTTATCTTCATAACTGTAGAAAGCATCCAAATGCTCTTCTGTAGTTATGTCCCCTTCTCCAGTGAACTTGGGCATGTACTTCAAATAGTCTCCAGCAGGGAGAGGATTCATAGGATGGGGTAGGATTAAGGGAGCATACCTAGCAGTGACTATGGAATCCATTCTATTCAAAGGGGGATTAGCACCAACCATAGGAAAATTAGGTGGAGGAGAACTAGGAGGAGAAGGAGTTTGTGAAGGGGCTACTGGGAATGAATCTCGAAGTGGAGTGGGAAACAAGAGAGGATTCAAGGAGAAGGCTAACGAGCTCAATTCACCAGGTGCTCCTCTTTGTGCAGGAGTGGGGAAATCTTCTGTAATCCTGGGTCTACGCCATGGAACAGCTTCAGAAGAGAGGGGAGTGATAAGGGTTTCTCCCTCCAATCCCAGGCCAGGAGGGGAAAACTCAGCAGAAACACTCCCAAAATTCAAGAAACGAGAAACCTATGAAGAAGGTCTATTAAGAAATTGAGAAGGAGAAAAAGGATTTCTCACAGACAGAGAGGGCGGGTTACCTATTTCGGTGATGGAAAATTCTTCTGTGAAGCTATTTCCTCTTCTAAGAACCACCTCTGGGTCAGCTTCAGGCGTAGCTAGAGGCAGCTGTGGATGAGACCGCGTGTGTCTGCCTCTGAAAGCCACAATTAATAGAGCAGTATCTCCCCAGCGGAGTCGTCACAATGGAGTCACCAGGTGCACAGTAGAAATCTTGATAATTTTGATATCTGATGCACCTTCAGAATCAGTTGATCATTCTCGTTCAATCCCGGGGAAAATATTCAACTTCGTCCCCGACAACGGTGCCAGAAATGTTAGCGTCAGAAGTCACTCCTGGATTGCTTGTAGGAGTAGAGCCCGACACCCATCAGTTTAATGTCACGATTTGTTTGTAAAGGGGTGATCAAATGGAGATAAAGACTCGAGGAGATATTACTCTAACTTAGAGACTGGGTCTAGTACGTAAGTAACAAAGGAGGTCTCAACCTAACTTCAGCCAATGGGTTGGTTAAAACATGAACAGGTGGAAGAATTAGTAAGAAAGGTGAAAAAACAACTTTGGGAAATAGGCTTTCGACAGTTTGCAGAAGAAAGACTCTGAATGGAAGATCCGCTTGGTTCAGGCTCTCAAGAAACTGAAAGGGGCATTGACTGGATCCTCCAATTCCAAGTCACTCAGCACTGAGAAAATCACAAGAACTGATTAGAGACAGCACAACTATTACAGTGATCCATTACAACATCATTCTATAATAGTTACAGCTCAACTGGATCCTCCAATTCCGAGTTGTTCTAACACAGTGTAAACAAAGACATGAAAGAAACTAGCATCCATAAGGCGAGAAGTCTCAAAAGTCCATACATAACCAGGTTATCAGTGCTTTGTTAAAACTTTACAACCGGGAGCTCTTCTCAACCATCGATACCTTACAAATTACAAAGACTGAGTTTATATACTCAGAGAAAATTTCCTCACAGAGGCGCATGCGATCATCTGAAGCTTGGTGTCCCTTCAGCCAAAATCGGATGGAATTTCTCTGTCAGATGCCTCCTTAACTGTGCATGGCTCCTGCAGGGGGAGTAGCTGAGCCAGTAAATGCTGATTTAGCGTCTGCAGACCTCCTCTAGCTAGTTGAGGACTCGACATGGCTTCTTTTAAGAACTGGGTACACAGGACCCTCTCGAGCAGAACACTTGCGAGACCTTCCATACCTTACACTTAATGTATGAGGAGAGGTTTCACCTACCCCTTCTTTCCTTTATTTACTCCAAGCGAAGGTTAGGAGCGGGATCATATCGGATGGTATCTGGAGATCAAGACGATCCTTTCAGCGACTGGACTTGGCACCTCTAGACCCTTTTAGCACAAATCCTTTCTTTCCCAAGTGACTATGGGCTGTGACCCCATGCTTATTCCCAAAGCACTTTCGGCATTCGCGAATGGAAAGACTTAATCCTTGCTTCTTGTAATCACGATGAGCGAAATGTCGAGAAGGCTTAATTTGGCGCCACGCACCCCTCTGGATCCAACGGCTCTGAATTCTCTCGACAATGCTGTGGGCCCCAGGTCCTGGACGCTCTCGTCACTTCGTGCATCAGGGAATGATGGGGTTGTCCCTTGCATTTCGAAATCATGATACGTGAAGGGGTGATAGAACCTAATCGCGCATCACGTATCCTTTTTTTGATCAGACGGCCTGAAACCTTCTCGGCGATACTGTGGGCCCATCATTAAAATCTCTTTTTACTTTGCGATTCGCGATTTCGCGGGTCGAAAACCCTCGGCTCCCTGAGATAGCGATACGAACCGAGCGCCTTCCTGGTCAGTGCTCTTCACATGTAACCATTGACTAGGGCCCAAGTACTAACGCCTCTTGCAACTCGCGGCTTTGCGAGTTGGAGTATTGAACTTTTGCATGCTCCCCTCGCGAAGTCCCGAGACGCGATGGTCAGCGTAGGTTGACCCCCTCCGGGCACTTTTCGTACCTCGCAATCTCGCGCAACCAAAAGATATGGTCTGCCCTTCGAACTCACGAACCCCAAGTTCGAAAAACACTACTGCGCTTATACTGATCGCAATTGAAGCCCCTTGAAAACATTTTTGCACTATACTTGGCGCGACTCGGTTAATCTGGGATTTCCCATCAACCGTTGTTCTGCTCTGTCGCTGGATCCCTTCGGTTGAAGAATGCAATACCCGCTCGCTTGATTTTATGTCCGAAAAGGACTTCTTCTGTGTGCCGCGTTCGAGCGTTTTTTGCGCCACTTGTAGATCTGAACACTCTTAGGCCCGAGGCAAGAAATGTCGCTAACACAAGGTATCAAAATTTCTTTCTTGGTCATTTTAATACTTGCAAACTTTTTGGACATAACGCAATTAATTGCAAAATCAATGAAAGGAACACATACGCAAGAAACATGAATGGTGTAAATAGAAGATATGGAAATAATCATGAATTTGTCAATAGAAGTTATAATTCATTTTCCCCATTGATGGACAAAAAAATTGCATGCTAGAAATGTAATTATCTTGGTCACAAAGCACGAGATTGCAGATATATGAATGAAGATGTCCCTATGCCAACCACAATATGGAGAAGGAAAGAGATTCCAAACAATGAAGATTGTCGAATAACATTGACCACTGAAGAATTTAAAGAAGAAGATGAATGGTACATAGATAGTGGATGTTATTCACACATGACCAAGTATCAAGACAAATTCATCAGCTTGAAGAGAAAGGGTGGCAATGTTGCATTTGGAGATGACTCATCTACCAAAATACTTGGAGAAGGTGTAGTAGAGCTTGGAAGAAAAAATGAAAAAGAAAAGAATGTTCTATTGGTTGAAGACTTGAATCATAATCTACTTAGTGTTAGTAAAATGTGTGATCAAAGATACACTCTTACGTTTGATTCCCGAAAATATAAAATTAGAGAAAATAACTCAGGAAGATTGGTTGCAACTGCAACAAGAAGACTAAACAACATATACATCCTAGACATGAAGAAGAGAGAGAAGACAAAAGCCACACAAAAGGATTCTAAGGAAGAAATAGTCCCAAAGACCAAAAATAAGGATGAAGTATTATTGAGTGCCACATGTTTAGGGGGAGCAGCCCCAAAGAAGAGAGTTACATTTTTCCATTAAACTCAGGGGGAGCAGCCCTCACCTTTTCCGTTGATGTCAAAGGGGGAGAGAAATTGGGATCATGATAATAGGGGGAGCATGAGTGTTTCCATCAATGACAAAGGGGGAGATTTTTGGAATATTGGTTGTTGTCATTGATGTCAACCCTAGTCATGGGTTTTGGACCACAAGATTGATAAAGGTAATTGGACATGAAGGACAATACACATGCATATACAACACCCATGAATGGATAGTATACATCATGTTGTTTCTAGTGGTATGTGGCACGTTATGTGTATTCTCATGGTTGAGGAGAAATGAATTTTTGAAGATGACAAAGTGAATTGAAGAAGGAAGTACATGTAGGCCCTGAAGATAATTAAAGAAAAGAATTACAAAATAAGACAGTGTCAGGTTGGCCCTAATGTTAAAATGAAGTGACATAAATGGTATAAATAAACATAATCATACATTCATTTTGATACAAGTCAAATTTCATAGGAAATAAGAAATAAAGAAGGCCAGATTTCAAGGGAGGATGAAGCCTTTTGGTGATGTGTTCTAAGGTATGTTATTTTCCGATCATCTTACCATTTTTGCTATAACTTTGTTTTTAGAACGATTCATATGGTGAAATATCTATGGTATTGAGAAGACATATCAAGGTACCTTTGGTAAAAGTTTTAGCTCTTGATTCACTATAATTATGAAGATACAGGCTGTGGAAGATAGAGTTTGTGGCCAGTCCTGAAGCTAGTCAATAAATAGGTGTTCCGGGTAAAATAGTCATAACTTCTTCATAGATAATCCAAATGATGTGGGACAAATTTCATTGGAAAGAGTACAAAATGTAGTTTTGTATGTGCAAGTTTCATAATCGTATTTTAAATACTGAGTGCGGGGCATTTTGTACAAGTTCAGTCTCCTGAATAGAACAGAATTGAATAAAGTCTACCATTCTTTCTATAAATTCTTTTTGGAGAGGATTCAAGGAGTGGAACTTGGAGGAGTTTCAAAGAATACATTGAGTAATATTATATACATGATCAGAGTACTCCAAGAATTAAACAATTTCAGAAATTGAAGAAGTCTCAGGAAGCATTATCAGGTTCTATGTGATGATTGGTTGATGGTGATGATTTAATGTAATGTTTTATTATCTCTCATATATTCTTCGGTGGAAGGAAGGGGAAAGGATGATGAGTTCAAATATCTCTTGATATTGAGGGATTGTATCTTCCTCTTTGAGGTTTATCCCTCCCTTTACATTTGGAAGCTGTAGCTACCTTTGGAAGTCATTACTTCCCTAGACCAATAACTATTGATTATTTCTCATATATTGTGCATGGTGTATTGGTGTAACTCTTATACTATTGTTCATTTCTCATTGAATATAGTTTAATGTTTTAAGTATAAGTTGAAAAAGGTTTTAAATTGTACTTGATACTGATTCACCCCCCTCTTAGTATCAACAATCTGCCCATAACTTATCAAACTTGGGTAACTTGCTCCTTGCACACACTCCTTGTACAAAAGGAATCCAAAATGTTGGAAACCCATTTAGGGTTGTGGTTAAAATTTCTCTATCACTAATGACATCTCCAATAGCTGCAAGTTGATATCTGATATGAGAAACTCTCATAAGATAGGATGTGACAGATTCTGAGTTGTCCATCTTCATATTACGAATCAAGTGAATCAGTTGTTACTGTGCTTACACAATATTAAGTCTATTAAGCCATTTTTAATCGTTCATCAAGTGACCATCAATATTATACATAATATGAACAACATAAATAATGAGCATCAATCACATATAAGATATACACAAAGACATACTTTTAGTAGGAAACCCATAAAGGGGGAAATCCTCTTCTTCTTCAAAATGATAGGAAGTCTTTTAAGTTTTGTACATCATCTATATTTAAGCACCAACTCAAAGTGAGGCTACTACCTTTGTTTTACAAGCTCTAACTTGTTGAGAGAACCAACTCTCTGGTTTCTCTAGCACGGACTAGAAGGAAGCACCAACTCCCTAAGTCTTCCATCACCGACTGGATGGAAGCACCTATTTCCACTTATACAAGAATCAAATTGTTTGGGAGCACCAACTCTCTGGTTTCTCTAGCACCCACTAGAAGGAAGCACCAAATCCCTGATTGTTCCATCACCGACTAGATGGAAGCACCTACTTCCACTTATATAAGCACCAACTTGCATATAGAAAACTCTATGTTTTCCCAAGCACCACCCTGCCACCCTGTTTTCTAGCCACAACTAGATGGAAGCTACAACTCCCAATATTCAAGCACCAACTTGAATATCATAGGACCACAGTCCTCCGTAACACCACCCTACCTCCCTAATTATAAATAAATGATTGAATAACCAACAACACAGATAAATCGATTCTTACCACTTCTTCTTTGTTCTGTAAATCTGGTCTGCTTCTAATTGTTCTGCAATTCTTCTCTTCCTCTACCTATTCTCCAATTCTGCTCTTCTTCAAGCTGTTCTACAATTCTTCTCTTGCTTCTATCTATTCCTCATCTTTTACTCATCTCTGAGTTTTATCTCACACTATGCATACTATCGATCTCACACTAGGCATACTGTAATTTTCCCTTTCTTACAGTTCAACTCATTTTTCATTCAAAACGACCAACCACACATAGTCACTACGTGTTTCTTTTATACACTACCACCCCTTCAGTTACCCCTCAAATCCCTAGAACAATGCTTCAGCAACTGAAACACCAACCGTCCAAGAACCATGATTTGGTTCTGCTAACTGAATCATAACTGAACAATTAATCATGAAGAGCAACAATAGTGCTTCGATTAGATTTCCAAGTATCCAACACCGTTGGATTACAAGCACAGGGTTTCGCATTGATTTCGCCATTTCGCATTTCAGCATTTCGACATTCCTGTGGTGAAGAGTCTCGACTCTTCATGTTACAATCGCCAAAAAGGATCTTAGCTTGGTGCTAGCTCCTCCCTCTCACATGACCACCGACGGTGACCACAACCTACACCAAAAGGTGTTTTTCACATTTCGGCATTCCTGTGAATAAGTGTCTCGACACTCCAAGTCACAATCCCCGAAATGGAGCCAGATCAATGGTCCACAAAACTTCATAATATGATCCCTTCTTTTCTTAATTGAATGGCTGATGGGATTTCAACGCTTTTCCCTTCGAGTCATCGTGACTCCAACATTATAAAATTCATGATCACAAAATCTTTGAAGTGATCGGATGCTTCACATAACCCACTGAGATGGATGGTTGATGGGATTTCAGAGTTTTTCCTTTAGGGTTTTCGAGACTCACAATAGTCCCTTTTGACATTTCAGAGTTCGAGACTTCATGATGGTGGAGTTTTTTCTTGCTATGTAAAAACCCCGAAATAGAAAGTTCCAATGTGACTTAAACCTACTGACGTCACACGTGGATTGAAATGTGCCGAATAGCTTCCACGTGTCACTCTGATTCATGGCTTACATGTGCCTAAAATGTTGAATCATCTTGACACTTTTCATTTTTTTATTGTGCCATGTGTCCTTAGCTGACATGGTTTGCTGATGTGTCTATTTCAGGATTTTGAGGTTCCCTACTTCAAATGTTAAAGTTCCTTTGATCTTTGATTTCCCGGTCTATGAAACTCCGAAATGGAGTCTTTGACATGCTCTGATATTTCTCATTTCGTGATTTCATCATTCTTGTCATGAGTGTCCTTGACACCTCCAACTCCCAGTATCCAAAACTCTGAAATGGAGAGTAAGTCGTGGTTTCGCATTTCGCGATTTTCTATCGTGAGTTGCTTCCTTGACTCCTGGAGTTTATGCTTCTGATCTTGCCATGCGATCATTGTTGCACTGTTGGTCTTACCACTTTCTCTTTTTTGTCATCATCGGGCTGAGCTTTCCATCAGTGACAAACAAATACTCTGCCTTCTGTCTGCCCATAATAAATATGCCAACACTCTTTGCTTTCTTTTCATTCTTCTTATGCTTGGTCTTTTGCTCTTCTTCATCTGGTTCTGGTACACCCACTGTAACATGTTCTAGGAGACCATTCTCTTCTAGAATCATCTGCAACCTATGCTTCCAAGATCCGAAGTTTCTAGATCCTTCCAGCCCATCTTCTACCCTCATGTTGGTAACCATTCTTTCTTGTAGAAGAAATCCTATCCCTATGGGCTATAGAACTAATAAAAAAAATCAATTTTTTTGGATCTGAAAACTGAACTCACCAAAATATGTGCTAGACTGAGGCGAGTATGTTGGTACATTTAGATTTCTGAAAATCCAAATTTCACCCCTTCAAACTTGATTTGTGGATTTCTGGACTGGTGCTTCTGGTTTTCTGGTACTTCTGGTACTCTGGTACTTCTGGTACTTGGTGAAAACTAGGGTTTTACTTTCCGAGAGATCTAGCCACTAAAAATGTGCACTGAAGATGCCAAAATGTTCCTTGAGTGTTAAGAACCCAATACTAAATACAAAAGCACCACAACAAATATAGAAGAACAATATAGAAAAACACAATTTTATTATATCAAACCCTTGAGGTAGGGAAACACCGTACAATGGATCCTATTATGGAAGGGATCCTCTCCTGTTCACTTACCTTTTCGAGGGGGCATCCTCCTAATGAGCTCCAACTCCAAATACAATACTTCTCTTCATGTCTCATTATATTGCTTGAATCCATTTATATAGTGCTACCATCACCTAAGAACATTCTAGAGGAGGAATCTTTTAGAAGTAGAATCTTCTAAGAAGTCTTCTTACATTTATTATATCTAATTACCCATTTATTATATATAACTACCATAGTGGGTCTTATTTAATAATATAGTGGACCTAGTCCACCTTACATTGAATGACCTCCACTATTATC
>JZKD02S1906041.1:0-13203 GCA_000966675.3 Picea glauca | reverse complement strand
CTGTTACGAAAATTTTCAATACTTCCATGATCTCCCCTTTTAAACCATCCATCTTAGTATCCAACTTAGCTTCCATTGAATCCATCTTATTTTGTAGTTCATTTATGTCCCTACAAATTTCTTCACCTTCATAAAGAGTCCAAGTAGGATTTTCTAGAGGCTTATTTTGTGTAGAAGCTTCCTTTTTTTGGTGGCATGTTGGCCAAGTATCACTTTTGAACCTTGATTTTGAGGTGGTTCTTCTAGACAATATTTCTTTTGTTGTATGTCCCAAGTTTTGGCCTTTATGGGAATGAAAATTTATTTAATGTAGTTCTCTGATATTTCTTCTTTGCAATGCCATGGGTCTGATCAAAATTGGATGTGCCAAGTGGAATTTACGGTAACTTCCCCACAACTTGCCAATTTTTTTCCTTTCCAGGAGATCTCACTTGTATAGTGTGCCCCACACAAAATAATTGATATAAAATTATGAAACTTGCACCAGAAATACTACAGAATTTCCAAGATCTCATGAAACTAGTCCCACTCAATTTGGATACTCTAGGAAGAAGTTATGATTATTTTACCTGGAACACCTTCTTGAGACTAGTCAATAGGACTAGTTTGATACCATATCTTACACAGGGTGTATATACAAATTTAATATGACCCATAAGCTAAAAAATTTACCACAGATACCTTACTAATTTATTTAAATAGCCTCCAGAGTTCAAGGTCTGAAACATTACAAAAATGTTTTTATAGAGAAAATTCTGCAATGACTCAATTTAGGATGATTCCAGAACCCTATCGTGTACAGGCTGTATCTCCAAAAGTATAAGGCCTCATGAGATGAATTTTGAACCCAACATACCTTGATCCATATACTAAATATCCTCCAAGTTGTTCCTTCTAAAACATTGTAGAAAAAACTTTATAGTGAAAATTCCAAGGTGTCTCAAATGTAGCAACAAAACCCCAAGACCTTGAGCTCTGATACCATATGTTAAGAACCAAATATCAACATAGCATAGAAAAACATCAGAAAAAGTACTCAATGCCTTGAAAAAGAGATAATTTCATATAATAATCCTCTTCAAGGGGGAAACCTCCTTTTACCCCACCTAAATGTTCAAGTACAAGATGATTCAAAATGAAAATGCCTCCTTGGTATATATAGAACACTAGGAGGTATAATTACAAATAATGGCTTAAAGACAACATAAATAAAATAAAATTACTAATATAGTATACCCCAATTAAGGGGTAATGAGCCAATATTAGGGATTAACATTAATAAGAAAAGTGTTTGTGGTTTTCCCAATTGGGTTCCACAATAAATATTGTGTTAAAATATTGATTGCATTAACAAAATAAAAATTGATAAAACAATTTTGTAACCCCCCCCCTCTCCCCCCCTCCTAGTGACAAGATCTGATCCTTCACTTACCGCCCTACCCCCCTCGAAAACCACCTTTCCCCAATTCAAAAACCATTTTCTGCCCATTTCGACCAGTCATTTTACGAGTATATTTCCAGGAAAACCAAGATGAAATTTGAGAAAAAATAAGAGGATTTGTATCAGAATGGGCCAAGTACCAATAACCTCTCCCATATTTCTCATATATGTTACATATTTGGAGAATAGAGAGCTTCTTTGATCCTTATTTTTCAGGATTCAAGATTTTTGTTTTTGATACATCGTTTTCAAACTCAGATCTCGGAAATATGGAGATGAATTTAAAAAAAATGAGAGACGTTGTTTCTCAGAACAATCTTATATAAAAAAACCTCCCCCATATTGTACACAACTATATCAGATTGAGATATTCGAAGAGATCACTGGACCTTATTTTTCATAATTTCGGGAGGAAAAAAGTCAAAAGGACATATGGCAAAGAGATCAGATTCAAAGGCACAGATCACCCACATATCCCATCAAAACAGTGCTAGATATCTCAATGAATCTCAACAAACCTCTATGATTGCAATAGTTAGTTTACATTTTCCTAAAATAAATGTTGATCTGTTATGACAGGATAGCTTGTAAATAAGTCGATATATACTTCACCTTTTGAAGAATTCAGGGAATTGGTAGGCATAATGGAGATAAGTTTGTAAGACATTCTACAAAGACCATTTGATTCATATTTCCAGTAATACAGTGCGACAATTGCAAGATTCTTGTGACAAATTTCATTGGTGAAGTGTATCTTTCTCTGTAAAAAAAATTTCCTGTTATCATCATTGTTTCTTTTCTGAATTATTCCAAGAAGATAAGACACATAATTTGTTTAAATGTACACACTCTCTCCGTATTAGGAATATATTTTATGTTTTCCACTGAAGATTGAAAACAAAATTCTAGATTGCTCTATTTTTAATTAGATTTATGAACATTGCATTTCCCTACGTATCATAATCCTTGAAGATACGATGAGTTTTCCTACCCTGCCCTACAATATTATCCTGTTAGAATTGAATTTGTATCAATTCTGAACTGTGACTCCATTTTTCCAATGGCCCATATTCATTATTCCAACCAAACAATTCAAAAACCAAACCCTGTACTATCATAACTAGCCTAAAATTCCCAGCAAACAAAGGTAAATCTTACATAGCGATCCCTCCCTTATTCTAGGAGGGATAGATCCTAGACTCCAAAGTGGTTTTGTGATTAGCTCTGTCAAGTTATTCCTTAGCCTGAGAAATTACAGAGTGATAACACATTGACGCTCATCATGAGAAGTAGTAGATGGGAACTTCAAAGTTTGAATATACACAAGTATATTTCCATACCAAGGGTTTGAATATGCAATAAGGAAAAGATCCGCGTTAATCAGTGACTCTTCGGGAAAATTATCACCACTCTCGATTGGAAATTCAGATATTAGTTCATCAAAGACCAAAGACTTTTTAGAATTTGCCGAAACAAAATCCAAGTCAAATTCTTGCAGGATGACTATCCATCAACTGATTTTCCCGTCGATGACCCGTCGTTTTAACACGTATTGAAAAGGGTTCATGATAGCTATTATGGTGGTCTTGCAAAGTAATATATAGTGACAGAACCGTTGGACAACATTAACAACTGTCAAATAAAGTTTATCAACAAGTGTGTAGTTGAGTTCCAGTCCTATCAAGCCTTGACTAAGATAGTACATAACATACTCTTCGAGTGTATCATCCTCTTGGAACAAGACCATGCCAATGGTAGACTCTGCGACAACCAAATACAACAATAAATCATTTCCATAATATGGAGGATTGAGAAGAGAGATAGACGTCAGAGCATGTTTCAATGCTTCGAAAGAGCATTGAGCCTCTTCATCCTAATAGAATGGGACCCATTTTTTAAAGAGAGGCATAAACCCTTTAGTAATATTAGCATAGTTGGCAAAAAAATGCCAAAGAAACTTAGCTTTCCCCTATATATTTTGAAGCTTGGGGACAGTGTGCATGGGAGGAAATTGAACTATTTCTTCAACCTTCAGAGGATCGGCCATGATCCCTTTAGTTGACACGATAAAACCTAACAAAAATCTCGATGTCATGCAAAAGATACACTTATTTGGATTTAGGTGAATTCGATAGTAGCGACACCTCTCAAACATAAGTCGTAAATTCATGGGATGATATGATCTCTTATAAGAACATGATGCCAGATCATCAAGATACGCCTTGACTATGTGTTTGAGGTAATGGAAAGCAAACAATATGGCCTGTTGAAAAGTGGCTCCAACATTCTTAAGGACAAGATTCATTTTTTTATACGTGAATGTACCCCAAGGACAAATAACTATCATTTTATGTTGGTACTCGGGATTTATCTAAATTTTTTTGTACTCCAAAAAACTATCCATAAAATAAAATACCTCACAACTTGCACATTCAACGACAATCTGGTCCATGAATGGGGTTGGAAAATTATCTTTCGGGAAAGATTTTTTCAGAACACGAAAGTCCATACACACGCAAATCATACCTTGCTTTTTGTTTACAGGAACAAGGTTCGATACCCATTCTGTCAATTGCACAGGATAAATGAAATCATTCTTGATGAGTTTCTCTATCTCATCCTTGATCCTCGATACCTTGCGAGGATTAATTGGGTGAAGCTTTTGTTGAATAGGCTTAACATTGAGGTAAGTTATGATATCATGTTCAACAATGCATGGGTCATTTCTTGGCATCTCCTCATAAGACCAGGAAAATATGTCACAAAAATATTTAAATAATCCAGTGTAGATCTAAATCTCTTCGGGGGAACAATATTCTTCAACGAAGACATTTTACATGATGATAGGGGTTCTAGAGATGTCGATAGGAATTGTTTAAGCTATACTTTCCATGCTTCCCTTGACATATTGTTACAAGGGAAAAACTCTCTATGGCCAAGGGTAAACCACAACAGATAGGTATGACTGGAGAAATCATCTCAATTACAACACATGCTATATAAACTAATGTGAAAGATAAGAAAGAGGCCTAACTCGATCCAACATTTGATGATATTCCATTGTTGATCACTTTGACCCAAAGATTTAAACCTACAATAATTTTTCAACAAAAAAATAGATCAAGGGGTTAGCACATTAGATAACATAATCCATTAATAAACATTACAATCAAGTCCGTGGATAATAATCATATATTTTCACGATACCAATAGGGTAGGAAAGGAGTATTTCTATTATTAATTGATCAGAAAAAGTGACAACATTATAGACTTCTGTGTCGGCATGGTTCGAAACCAAGAAACCAAGTTCCTTCCAACTGGGCCTCCACCAGTTCAATCCTCTACCAAAGGAAATCTCATAGGAGAGAGACAATAAGGTTCTCTCAAGAATAGGGAAAGAGATTGGGGGCCAAACACTATGTTCAGACTTGAGGGACAAAGAGATGCAGACTCAATATGAAGTAATTTCTCCAGAGTAACTTTGCTCTCAAATTTGAATGCTTTCTCCTTTTTTTCTATAGCTCGGAATTGTGCTCTTATAGCCTTCAAAATGCAACTGAAGGGCCAAGTCAGAATGTTTACAGTATATGGAAGACCAAATATCAAAGATCTCTTGTCGTGACATGGAAACCCGACTCCATTTTTGTATTTTCTGGCACAAATCCCGATGTACATGGGATGTAGTGGAGAAGCCTACGTATAATCTTGTTGTATAGATGATAGGGCGCGTATATGTGGAAAAATGTGTATTTTTTACTTTGGATTCATCAAAAAGGGATGATAAGTTTGCATAGGGAAATGGGAAAATTCCCTCTATGAAATACAGAAATGGTGAGGAAAATGTTTCTATAACAATGCCCCCTAATGTGTGAGATCAGAGGAGTATATGCGATGTACAAAATACATTATAAATAACCTAGAAGTGGAGTGGTAGAGAACTAGTTGGATGAACTCAATTTCTCATTACATTATGTATTGAGTTTGCATACATGGTTGCCAAGAATATAATGCAGATGCATGTGAAAAATATACCAAATAAGTGTCTATGGCCATGAATAGGAAAATACAAATGCAGTTATATGCCAAAATGTTTCATAGTCACGAACAAGGCTGAGTGAAACCAATCTCAAAAATCAATCTAAAGATATCTATATACCATGGAGTACAATCTGATCTCCCATGATCACTAAAGTAGAATAGCTGTTCATCCAATGAAAGGGAAGAAACAGATCAGGAAAGTTGCGGCCACATAGTGATGTCTTCAAGTCTTCTACACTATCTTCCAAGGGTGCAAGTCTACATCATGTGAATAAAGGAGTTGATTTCGAACATAAGGAGACATCATTTGATTACTAGTCATTGAGGTATACCGTTAACAAATGCGAGACAACCTACCAATAATGAAAGTAGGTATCAAGGCACTGAGTACATTCCTACAAGTGTGAATAAAGGAGTTAGTGTCGAACACTTGATAAATCCATTGATCAGGAGACATTGATGTATTCCCACATGTCAATGGTGAGAGAGAGTTCCACTAATGAATGAAATCCTCAAGGTACTCATAAAACTCTAGGTCTCGTATCCAGAATAAATGAGCTGAAGTCGATGGAAAGAGACCCGTTGAAAGGAAAGCATTAAGGCATCTCTCATCAATCAGCACAAGGAACAATGCAAGAGCTTCATGATTTGGTGGAGATCGGACGAAGAACATGTTCATGAACCAATGACCCTGTGCATCTTTCACATGTACCAAATGCAAGTGGTATACAAAAAAGACCCTCTAAATAGAAGCCAATAATGAAAATTGCTAACAAAGGCGAGGATACCACCAATAGGGCTAATGGAATCCAAGACACTACACGAATCCCAAAGTGTGAATAGATGTCTTGTTGTCGAACACAAGGGAAACCACCCAGTCAATGACCAATGATGAAATGTTGATTGATGGGTTCAAGGTGACCTACCGATGATGAAAGTAGGGCCATGGTGCATGATAAGACCATAGTATCATGTGATCTTGAGATCAACTAAGGGTATGGCTGACATGAAAAGTCAATATTTTTGAGGAGTGGATGGCATAGGTTGATAGACTTCCTTTGAACAAGAGAATGACACATATGGTGGACTCTGACAACATAGAATTAATGATGTGACTATTATATGCAGGAGGCCTCAATAACGCTCTCTATAGAGACTGGACGAGTAACCGGTCGGTAGAGAAAACTCTATGGCGAGATCAACTTCCTAAGGCCATGCTAAACCCAAAATTATGATGACATAAGGATTCAATAAAAAATTTCTATGTTCAAAGGAGACACAAGTACTGCCAATTATAATATAGTACTCCCTTCCTGCCCGCCTTTTTTTGCTTTTTCATAACAAATTAATGCTATGATACAGAGGAGGAAATGAGTATCGCAAGTAAGAAAAACTAGTTCCAGCAGTGGAACGTGTCTATGCTCAATGCAAGGAAATGCATGCAGGAGATGGACACTCGGGGTGATGTTCCCTCTAGGGTATAGGGTGTCAAATTGCGAAGGATATAAACAAGGCTCTGCTTGGTTGAGGATGCAAAAATTGCTTAGGCAATGGTTTATAATGTAAGGCGAGAACCGACTAAATGCTCAATACTACAAGTGAGGGAATGATATGAAATCACAACTTAATGCCAAAAAATATCCTTTTTTATGTCCTGTAGTCTACTTGGTTTGAAAAAGGGGTAAACTTGTGCCAAATAGGAGTCTTTTCAAATCCAATTTACGAGTATGAAAATGACAAGTTCACTCGGAAATCTTTTTTATTTTTGATAACGAGTCGAAAAATATCTTAACTAAGACTCATGCCCTTTCAAATCCAATTTAACGAGTGTGAAAGGGACACATCACTCGGTAATATTTTCATTTTTTATATGAGTCTGAAAAGAGATTAACTAAGACTCATTAGGAATATTCCAGGCAACAATCCACAGGGCAGGACAAGGCTACTGTGTGGACCTTGTGTGGAATGTTGGTATCTTATGAAAAACTGACAAAAGCTCAGGAAGACCCAAATCTCTCCAAGTCGAGGAGGACAAAGTGCTAATGAAGGTTATCGTCTCCATGTTATATCAGATAATGTCTCTTCCTAGAAAAGACATAGGCGGAGGCATTGGATACCCCACAAGACCATCCCAATCAAAGGGAACCTCATCAAGACTTGGAGGGAGAGAAATCAGGAATACTAAAAATCTCTCTTTTTCAAAAGGTGAATTAATAGAAATGCTAAGGACATGGCATAGAAGGTATAGAACTAGAAACATAAGAGCAGGATCGACCGAAAATTGCGTTGGCACGACCGCTTCCTTAGACTTGTCACTCTCTGAGAAAAGAGTGGGGTCGATCGAATATTGCATCGATATGACCACTTCCTCAACCATTGGTTGAATAGGATGCGAGACAACAAGGTCAAGAGGTGCATCACCCCAAAAAACAGGAGTGTTGTAGGTCAAAGATTGCTTCGATGAAACCATTGGTTGAACAAGATGCGAGACAACAAGGTCAAGAGGTACATCACCCCCGGACATGGGAGAGGTGGAGATCGAAGATTGCATCAACATGAACATAGGTTGAATGGGATGTGAGACAACAAGGTCAAAGGATGTATCAAACCCTAAAGGAAAAGGGGTGTCAACCGAATATTGCATTGGTGTGACTGTTGTATCAACCAAAGAAGGAACAAATTGTTGTGAAACCATAGATTCCTTAGAACCCGAAGGACCCTTAGGTGAGCCCCACACTTCTGGTATCCCAGTAGTAACAGGACACAAATGAGTAAGGTGAATTCCTTCACAAATCCTGCAAAGGAATCTAGGCTTACGTCTAAGATGTCTAGGCTTCTCAATCATATGAATGCCCCCAGCATGACTTGCAGTGCCTGGTGACATGTTCCCAGCATGACTTGCAGAGGCTAGTAGAAAATATCCAACATGACTAGAGGAGGTTGGTGATGGATCCCCAACATGACTAGAAGAGGTTGGAGATGAATGTACAGTGTGACTAGAAGTGACCAGACATGTTCCCCTAGCATGACTTGTAGCGGCTAGTTGTAAGTCTTCAACATGACTCACAGAGGTTGTCGACCAATATCCAACATGACTAGTAGAGGTTGGTGATATAATGATAGTATGACACGTAGTGACTGGACTTGTTCCCCCAACATGACTTGCAGTGATTGGTTGCATGTCTTCAACATGGCTCGCAGACATTGTCGACTAGTCTCCAACATGACTAGCATAGGTTGGTGATATAATTCTAGTATGACACATAGTGACTGGACTTGTGGCCCCAGCATGACTTGCAGTGACTGGTTGAAGGTATTCAACATGACTCATAGAGGTTGTCGACCAATCTCCAACATGGCTAACAGAGGTTGGTGATATAACACCAGTATGACACGCAGTGAATGGACTTGTGGAAGTAGTGAATTACGACATTTGAGACCAAGTTCCAAGGAAAGATTGGTTCTGAGAAATTGCAATCCAGGAAGGATCTTGGTTTACACCCTATTCCTATCTTGTAGGATAAGAAAGACTCACCAATTATGTTATGAGAGAAAAACTCTCTATGGTTGAGGGTAAACCAAAACAGATAGGTATGACTGCAAAAATCAACTCAATTCTAACATATTCTATATAAACTAATGTGCAAGATAAGAAAGAGGCCTACTTCGATCCAACGTTTGATGATGTTCCACCATTGATAACTTTGACCCTAAGCTTTATAACTGCAATAAGTTCTCAAAAAACAAATAGAGAAAGTACATGGTGATAATATAAAGGGGTTATCACATTAGATAACATAATCCATTAATAAACATTACAAACATGCACGTTGATAATAATCATATATTTGCACAATACCAATAAGGCGGGAAAGGAGTATTTCTATTAATAATTGATCAGCATAAGTGACAACATTATAGACTTCTGTGTCGGCATGGTTCGAAACCAAGAAACCAAGTTCCTTCCAACTGGGCCTTCACTACTTCAATCATCCACCAAAGGAAAGCTCATAGGAGAGAGACAATGAGGTTCTCTCAACAATAGGGAAAGATCTTGGGGGCTGAACACTGTGTTCAGACTTGAGGGACAAAGGGATGCAGATTCAATATGAAGTAATTTCTCCAGAGTAACTTTGCACACAAATTTGAATGCTTTCTCCTTTTTTTTCCATAGCTCAGAATTGCATTCTTATAGCCTTCAAAATGCAAATGAAGGGTCGAGTCGGAACATTTCCAGTATATGGAAGTCCAAAGATCAGATATATCATGTCATGACATGGAAACCTGACTCCATTTTTGTAGTTTCTGGCAATAATCCCGATGTATGTGGCCTATAGTAGAGAAGCCTATGTATACACTTGTTGTATATCTGATAGGGTGTGTATATGTTGCAAAATTTGTATTTTTGAATCTGGATTCATCAAAAAGGGATGATAAGTCTGCATAGGGAAATGGAAAAAGGCCCTTTGTGCAAGATAGCAATGGTGAGGCAAATCTTGCTATAAAACATATATTATATACATGGACATAGGGTTAATAGGACAAGGGGTATCTCCATTCACAGTCGTGACGAACTCTCCTTCCTTTATTCTCTTCATCTCTGGTAAGAAATAAGATCTGCGGTGATGATCGTCCCAAGGTCTGTTTGGCCTAGTCTTTGCCTCCAAAATATCCTCGTCAGAGGGCAAGAAAAAATCCAAAGGATTGTAATTGGTGAGAGATTATTGAGCCCAAATAGGCTCGAAAATGGGATCTAGCTCCTATGGGGGATTCAGATCAGAGTTGGTAAAGTATTGTTGGACAATATTGTATGCAACCTTAGCAGCGGATAAGGGGATTTCCATTCCAATCTGCCTTATCCCTTCCATTGAAGTCGATGGTGAAGGTAAAATACACAGGTCGTTAAATTAACTCATTCTAAAATATGTGATTTGGAAGATCACATCCTTGAATTGGTCAGGAACAATCAAAATAAACTTGAAATCATTATTAGGTGATGGATAATAAAAAATCCCCATTAGATAAGGAAACAATCTGGCACCTAAGTTGACGGTACCTAGTTGTGGGTTGTCAATCATCGGGACCATGGATTCCCCCAATCAAGGGTCACGACAAGAGAAGGACAATTGATCAATGGTTATGATCCTACCTTTGTGAGAAAAACATAAGACCCAAAACATTGTGGATACAACCATTGTCATAGTGTAGGTCCAACTCCATCCTAACAAAATATTGTATTTGAGAGGCGCATTGACTAATTCTACTTCAACACACATAGTTTTTCCCTCCAACTACATGGGGAAGGAGGGAATTATGCCATGTGGTCTAAAAGATCGAACATAAAACACAGTTAGCAACATGGCCCACAAAGACAACTCAGGTTGTCCAATGGCCTTCCAGCATGCCAACAACATCACACAAGTTGAGGCACCCTCATCAACCACCATACAAAAAATGTTATTGTCAATAATTTTGTGGCATACACCACTACTATCTGAAAAGAGACATGGTGAGGAAGACAAGGTTTATAATTTGTAGGTTTGAAAATGATCATTCTTGAGTTAGTAGTGTCGACTGCTCCCAAGGCATACAAAAATGATTTCCTCTGTGAGGGGAAACTCTGGAGGACTTCCAAAGCAGATATTGCACAAGGAGTTTGTGTTGGATTCTCCATGATGGAGTAATTATGAGAAGCCCTTGCATTTGAGTTGTGAGAATCCTCTTTGAACGCACCCTTAGGGATGTGAGTCATAGTTTCTCCCATAGTCTTCTCAATTTGAAGAGGAGGCAGTGGGTTGGATGCTTCTTTTCCCCTCTCAATAGATTATGGAATTCCTTAATTATGAGCCATGGTCTGTATATTAGCTTCGTATTTCATCATTAAATGTTTGCAGCTCCTTTTTTATCATTAGGCATGGGGGATCCCTAATTTCCCTCATGCGTGTTCGTGGATGAGGAAGCTTGAGTCAAATTTTTCCCTTATGGAAAAGGGTTGTTTAGCATGATGGGTTATTGTTGCGCCAATAAATTTTTGGCTTCCTCAAGCTGAGGAAATTGGTGAGTTAAGTGGTCGTCCATGAAAATCTTACACAGAAAATTCACCTTTCTCTTTTCATTTTTTCCCTCACCAACATTATTCACATCATTCTTATTGTTGGACACACCGACTACACTGAGAGGGGGGGGGGGTGAACAGTGTAGGGCTCTTGTTCCCAAAACTTCCCTCTTACACAAAAATCCTTAGTTAAAAATCACCATTAACTCATTACTCATTGCTATCATTTATAAAGAGTTATATGTGAACACATATCAGCAACATATATCAATAATATATCATCAACAAGTCATCACAACAAGGAACAAAAAGAACACAAGATGTATGTACAATTTTACTTTTATTACGGACTACAATCCTTGGGGGTTTTAAGCAAAAAATGAATAGAGTACAACTCTACAAGAGAACCATATCTACAATTCAAGACTCATCTTACACCCTCAGCACCAACTAAGATGAGGCAACAATCCTCAACATATATCAACTTGTACGATAAACAAGTGCATCAACCATGCACCAACCTGTACCAAACAACTTGTACCATAAAAAAGTGCACCCAACCATGTACCAAGTATATACCAATCATGTGTCAACTACTCATAAAAAATGACTCATCAATATGTACCAACATCATCAACTATGCACCTCATGTATGTGCCAACTCATCAACTTCTTGTCTCAACCATGACTAGTTTTGGATTAGTCAACAACCCTAACTTTAAATAATCATAACTATGTACCTGTAATGAATGAATATCTAAAAATAATATACAATGTTCTTCAATGTGTTTTATGCAATTCCTCTAGGTGTCAGTGCTTGGAACCTCTCAGAAAAGGAGTTATAGCAAAAATGACATACCTTGCTGAATTCTGACTTATTCTAGAGAGTGACCTTGTAGAGCGTACCCCGCACAACATGTTTGTTGAATCGATCTGAAACTGTTACAAAGACTAATAAATATTGTACTATAATCAACACATTTTGTATTACTAAATTTGGATATTTTATGAATAGGTTATGACATTTTTACCCGAAACACCTATTTTAGACTAGTTTCAGGACTAGCCACAAACCCTATTTTCCACGGAGTGTATCTCCAAAAATACAACGACCCACAAGTTGATTTTTTTACCACAGATACTTGGATATGTTTACTCAATTTCATATCAATATCATGGTATGAATCATTATAGAAAAAGAGTTATTGTGAAAATGGTGAGATGAACTATAAATAACATACCTTAGAAAGCATCATCAAAAGAATTTATCCTCCCTTGAATTCCAACCCTCCTTTCTTCATCTTCCCTATGAAATTCTGCTTAGATATCCTTTGGTTACCTAAGTCACCTATAGATATTCAATATTCTCAAGCGTTATGTTAAATGAGAGATCCTTGCCTCTTATTTATACTCTCCATCTTCTAGGTCACTTAACCCATTTCTAGGTCACTTGCCTATTTCTAGGTCAATTAACCCATTTCTAGGTCACTTAACCTATTTCTAGGTCACTTAACCTATTTTCCTCATTTTTAGGGTTAACCACTTTCCATAATAAAAAATTTCTCCATTACTTTATCATTTAAATATTCCTCCTTGACTTTGTCACCTCACTTTATCATTTAAATAATCTTCTTTGATTTTGTCACTTCACTTTATTATTTAAATAATC
>JZKD02S1906019.1:64249-74870 GCA_000966675.3 Picea glauca | reverse complement strand
ACCCCGCAGGCCTTGAGTTGCAACAACAAATCCTTGTACTTTGTGAAGAAATCCTGGATTTTTTCAAAGTTTTTCGGATCCAATGCAAGTAGTTCAACCTCAAGCATGTGACTTCTCATCTCATCTTTTTTTCCAAAGATTCCTTCCATGGTGTTCCAAATCTCATTTGGAGTTTTACAAGATGATACATGAAACAACAACTCAGGGGACATGTGCATGTAGAGGGCTCTATAAGCCTCATCCATTCTATTGAGGTATTTGTATTTTTCAATGGCCAATGCGGGTTCTGTTTCCATATCCATGCTCAAACTTTACACTCCTCTACCTCTGAGAAAAATCTCCATATTTTTCTTCCATTCAAAGTAATTCTATGGGGTTAGAATTGTAGACGATGGAAATTCCATTCTTCCTGCGTCCTTTAATCTTCGATACTTGCCAATAAAGTGTTGGTGGGACTTCTTCCTAGCATCCCATGGGATTTGATACCATGTAATATGTGGTGAATACCTACACAGAAGATATATCTAGCAAAATAACATACACAACTTGCAAAGGTGAGGAGAAGAGAGAAAAATTGGAGTGAAAGAATAAGAAATTGTATTAACCAAATGAAAGAATGATAAAATACACATGATATATGATGCATGGCCCAAATAATTTTCAATAGAGGAGAAACCAATGTGCAATAGCGATGTTCTAGAGAGATCTAGACACACACAAGGAGTTACAAGAGTTAACTGCCACCTAGTCCTAGTCAACTAGTCATGTAGTCCTCAATTAACTAGATAGACTGGCGTGAAATGAGGAGGAGATTAAGAATGCACAAGGAATGTGCATTCATAGTGATGGCCCCAAGGTAAGTGTTCATTCACGGTGATGAGTCTGAGGTTACTTGGTGATAAAACCAAATTTACCTTGAAGGACTCCACTCTGCTAGTCAATTGAAGAGAATATTCTCCTAGAATGTAGGAGAGGCTCCTAAAAAGTAGGAGACCCTTAATAATGACTAATAAACATAGGAAAATAAGGACAAAAATCCTAGGTGTGTGTAATATATCCAACATCTTTTCACACCTTCAATAAGTATATCTTCAATTAATACATTAAACTCATATATTTGAAGAAAACAAGGATATCATGGGAAACATATATAGGAATACATTGAGGCTTGATTGTAGGAGTTCAAGTTGATTGAATGCATCAATGGGTGTTGGTATAGGTGGATGAATCCATATGATCAATCCCCTCCATAATTGATAGCAATTGTTGGTCAAGAAATCAGACAAGTCGATCGAGGCCCTAGAGTCGACCAAGCAGAAGGGAAGTCAACTAGGTTGATGATATCGGCCAGGAAAAGGAGTAAAGAGACCCAAGGGGAAAGAGACAACTCACAGAAAGTGCGTAAAAATTATACAAATAAAACACAACTTGTAGGGATGCCCATAGTTCTCATTTGACATTTGAATGCTCTATATGTCACAATTAGACAATTGGATCTTTATTTACTCCATTGTATAGAGAGTGTGGCACACTTCCCAAAAGAAGAAGATGAGGATGTGTGAATGAGTAATTTAGGAATAATGCACATGGGGGAATAAGTGTGTGTGAGTAATTTGCATGGGTGAGTTATGAGTGAGAGTGTATATGCAGGGTGAGTTAAAGGATCACATGTGTGAGAGCATGAGGGACAATTAAGTGAAGGAGTGGTGCATGTGTGAGGATAAGAGGGAGTTAATGCATACGAATTGAGATAATGGTGAGTGAAGTGAGGAAAAGGATAAGTTAAGTGAAGGTAAGAGTGAGTTGAGTGTTTATTTAACTAAAACATGTCAACACATGCCAACTATTCATGTGCTAGCCAAGGAAGAGGAATTCACCCTATTTTTTAGGGATTTTCCTAAATTTTAGGAAATTAGCGTTTAAAAGCAAAATTAAGGGGAATTTTGGGAAATTAATGCAGGGTAAGTGAAGATATTTTAAGTGAGGAAAGTTATCCTTAATTGGATAAAATTTCTCTAGGGATGTTCCACCTCATCCTATGCGTCTTCTTCACTTTAATTAAATCTCATTTATTGCTCATGCTTTGGAAAATGCACCCTTTTCAAATGATGTCATGTAGATGTCACATCACATTGAAACTCTTCCAGATGTTAGAATTTAAGTCTACCACTTGTCATTGTTGGAGATGATGACCACTACTAAATATAGAAGTTTCCAAAAATAGTTGTCCGGTCCCAAAAATTTAAAACTCGTTGAAACTTATCCAAACTCTCCAAAAATGCTTGGGATGACTAGGAGAACACCGCCACACATCAATTGTCGAAAAATAGACACTTCTAAAAATAGAATGTTCTTGTGTTTCAATGATATCATACTAATCAAATTCAATTTTCCGAGAGGATTCCAAATCTGCAATCATAATTGACATGTGAGCCTTGGTGCTCAACCTGCTAAAAATAGAAATATGTGACAAATCATCCCAAAAAGGGGTCCAAAAGAATCAAAATGTCTTTAGGATATATACTGCATGCTTAGAATCTAAATATGGGGCATTGAGCTCAGACTACTAAAAATAGAAAGTTATTGCATGTCGCCCGGAAAAGTGTCATCGGGCCTAGAATCATGCAAGGACCATCCATGTATGTTAAAAAATGCTCCAAAGTGTCAAGAGACCCACTGAAACTGTGTCTCCTAAAAAGTAGGGACACTTATTGTATGTAAACATCTCTCTCAAATGCAAAGGGAAACAAGTTGGCTCTAACTCTGAACAAAACAACCATGTACCAATAATATACTTGTCTTTGATGGGAACCAACCTCTGCTAACCACAAGTGATAAACTCTAGGATAATCTCATAATGCCAACCAAAATAATGTATGTGGGATATTAACCCTCAAGATTTTCAAGGGTGAAAATCTAGTGGTTAACAATGGCGACTCAAGGGGATGGGACCCCCTATGGGATGTCAAGAACCACATGAATCTATGTGTCTATAAAGTGGAAACTGCTATGTGAGAAATATGTATGTATCAATGATGCTCTGAAAACGGACGAAATATGTACCAAGAGTACCCATGTAAATGTGTGGAAGGAAAGAAGGCCATGTAAGCTAAAAAATTAGATCTTGTAAGCTGACCTGGCATACCAAAGCCTATCCAATGGACCATGGAGTCAAATCAATATAAAACCTCCCACTGAATCATTGGAACATAATGGGTCTCATCCAAATTCACTACTTGCTACCACCCAATATGTACACTCCTCCCCACGGTAAATGTGGTGATGTCAACACAAGGCAGAGAGTCACTTAATCAGATGACAATAATGAAAATACTTGTCAAGTGCAAAGGAGCACCACCAATAATGACAATGGGTCCTAAGGTATGAGCACAACCTGTCATTGTGAAAGATCTTCTGAAGTTGAACAATGACAAGGATAATTCAATCAAGGCCCAATGATACTCAACCTTATCAGATGTGAGATAACCATTAATGAGGCTAACGGCTACCAAGGTGATCTACTTCTGGTTCATCCATAGATAATGTGTCAAAGTCTATATAGGATGACTTGTTGAAAAGAAGAGAAAGGATGTCTCTCTTCCCCTAGCACAAAGTGATAACTCAAGAAGGTAAATATGAAAGAACCAGGTACCATATCCCTATTGTTGGATGAGGGGGACAATTGAGTCAAAGCATAAGACTCAATGATAAGAGATAAATAGACAAGACATCAGATGACTCAAGACTCTCCTATGTCTCCTCAAACTACCCATCCTAAAGGCTCAATTCTTTGGGAACATGACAAATGGTACCCCCTTCGAGGATCACTCTATTGATAGACACAAAGGCTCGACATGTGAAAGATAGACATTCAAATTTTGACCTAGGAAAAACACTAGTGGACAACCATTTATTCATGAAAGGAAAACACACAAGACACAACCACATGTTGATATAAGTCGGGAAAAAATTGACGACACTGATAGTAGAGGCTGAAAAGTAAATATTGAAAGGAAAAGACAATGGAAGGAAAATGTAGATTTTTGTCCTAAAATCTGCCAAAAATAAGCAAGCTAAACTATTGAAATGACAATGTGGAAGGAAAAAAGGAACTACCCTAGACAAAAATATTTTACCTCAAAACTAGCATGATTAAATCATCATGCTCAAAGAAAAAATGTAGCCATGCAGCCAAATGATCAGTCTGTCGGGAAATATCAACAAAGTCAACCTTTGAGGGGGACCAATTGTGAAATCTCATATCACCCAAAGCTACATCGATGCACTTTCCAATGAAGGCATAACTGAAGGCTATTGGTTGAATGTAGGCTTTTGGTTGGGATCTGGAACATGGTATTTCAATAGTAATAAGTGTGAAAGCATGATAGACAAAACTCTTAGAATCTATCTATTGAAATACCTCCATCATCATGAGCTCAATTGGATCATGATGAACTCTGATATCCAAATTTTGATCAGATATATGATCTTGCTCAGGAACAAGATCTGGTTGTTGGACCATAGGTAAAGTGTAAGGGGTATCATCCTCTGGTTGAACCAAAATTGGTTCCTCCTGCAATAATGGTGTTTGATCAAGTTGTTCTTGGAACGCTACTAGGATAGGCAAGGATGAAATCTGTTGGAGATACTTCACACACACCCAGGAATTTTTTTTCCTATGTTTACTAGTCATTATTCCGTCTCCTATAGTCTAGGGAGAATATTCCTCTAGGATAATATTCTCTTTAGTTCACACTTCAGTTTGATCAATTGAGTGGAGTCTATATTCCACATTAGGATCATAACCATGCAACATTGTGATCATCACCATATAAAGAACATTGTCCTTGGGATCATCACTAGACTAGCACATTGCTCATGATTCCCTGATCTCCTCCTCACTTCACTATGTTTTAGTTAGTTAACTGAAGATTGAGAGACTAGTTAACTCAGACTAGGTGGCAGTTAACTCCCGTAACTACCTCAGAAACTAGACTAGGTGGCAGTTTACTCTCGTAACTATTGGTGTGTGTCCAAATCACTCTAGACCACCACTATGGCACATTGGCTTCTCCTCCAGTGTGCATTAATTGAGTTATACGTAGTATATCATGTGTAAATTATTATTTATTCAGTTGGTTAATGAGAATTCCTCCAATATTTCTCTCTTGTTTCTCTTTTCTCATACTTTATCTGCAAAATGTGTATGTCATTTACTAGATAGATCTATTCTATGAAAGTTCAACACATTTACATGGTATCAGAGTTGAGGAATTACTAGGAAAAAGACACACCAGATTCTTTTTGCAAGTACTGAATATTGAAGACAGCGGAAAAACGAAATTTCCAAAAGAATTCATTCTTACACCGTACAATTTCTTTGCATGGAAGGAGAAGATGATAGTGCATATTCGAGTCAGAGGATTATACAGGTTAACCATGGACATAGATATTGAACCCACATCATCCATAGAAAATTCGAAGTATACGAATCGAATGGATGAAGCGTTTGGAACTATTTGCAGTCTCATTTCCCCTGATCTCCTCTTTCACATATCCTCCTGTAAAACCCCCAATGAAGCCTAAACCACCATGGAACATATTTTTGGAAAATAGGATGAGATGAGGGGACACATGCTCAAGGTAGAATTGTTCACTTTGGATCCAAAAACCTTTGACAATCTCCAAGATTTCTTTACCAAATATAAGGATTTGTTGTCGCAACTCAAGGCTTGCGGGGTTGATAAATATAAGGAGGAGAAACAAATGGTTGCCACCATTCTCTCAAAAATTGGTTTGGAATATTCAGTGTTTGTATCCATGTTTCATTCATCTAGGCTCACTTATGGATCCACCTAGAAAATTCCCTCTCTTGAGGTCTTTATTGAATCTCTAACACAAGAGAAGAACAAGCTTATCAACATGGGAAAAATAAAAGGCCCAAAAACGCATGCACTTACTATGCATGATGGTAGCGGTCATCAAAATCAGAAATATAAAGACAAAGATAAATGGAAATCACATGCAAATCCAAAGAAGGAAGGGTACTCAAAACCCTTCAACGATGCCTCCGGATACAAAGGTGGAAATGGAAGAAAATGGGAGAAATGCACTTACTTCCATAAAGGATTCCATCCAAAATCCACATGTATGCAGAAATAGATAGATCAAATGGCACAAATACTTCAATAAAACAACCTTGGATATCACATCCCCAAGAGTGCTAAGAAGAAGAAGCTAGGAGATCAAAATCCCAAGAAAAGTAATTCAAGTCATGCTTTGATTGTCATCAACTCCTCTCTCAATGCTTGGATTGTAGATCCAGGTGCATCACACCACATGGAAGCCACAAAAGAAGTATAATCTTCATTGAATGCATGCAAACGTCCTCATACTCTAATGGGGGACAACTCTATGGTCGAGGTCATCGGCAAAGGAAGAATTGAACTCACAAACGGAAGCTTCGAGAATGTGTTACACGTTCCCAAACTTTTCATCAATCTTCTCTTTGTGTATCAGATGAAAATTCCAGCACCAGAAATAGATTCATATTCAAAATTGATGCAGTGGATATATATGACATGCAAACCAATTCCAGGGTTGCTACCGGTGAGGTAAATCATCAATCCAAACTCTACACATTTTCTGAATTTATTGAACCAGATTTTGCATTACTGTTTACCCATGCTGATGAAAGCAGTAGGATATGGCATGAAATGTTTAGGCATTTAAATTTCAAATATATGCAACAAATTATCAATCATGGAATGGTTGATGGTCTACCTAAAATCCACTTCTCCAAAGGCATTTGTGAGGGATGTGTTCTTGGAAAACACCCTCAAGAGAAATTCGACAAAGGAAAGACTTGGAAGGCTTCCTTTCCTTTAGATATGATCCATAGTGACCTCATGTGCCCTTTTATGTATCCATCAATCAGTAAAGCAAGGTACATGCTCATTTTTGTTGATGATTTATCATGCTTCACATGGATTTTCTTTCTCAAGCAAAAATCAGAGGTCTTTCAACACCTCAAAGATTTCAAAGCCCTTGTTGAAACACAGTTAGTAAAGAAGATAAAAGTCCTCTGAACAGATAATGGGGGAGAGTATTTCAACCATGAGATACAAAATCTTTTTCATGAGGTTGGGATTCAGTTGCAACACACAGTTCCTTATACTCCACAACAAAATGAAGTTGTTGAGTGGAAAAATGGATCTCTAAAAGAGATGGCATCTTGCATTCTAAATGCAAAGTCACTTCCACAAAGATTATGGTTTGAAGCACTTGATTGTGAAAATTACATCCAAAACAGGTCTCCCCATAGATATGTCAAGGATAAGACCCCCTATGAGGCTTGGAGTGGCCTCAAACCGAAAGTGACCTACTTTTGTATATTTAGTTCTCGTGCATGGGCCAGGATTCCCTCTGAGAAGAGGAAGGAACTTGATCCATAGAGCACATAGTGTATCTTTGTTGGATACCCCGACGGTGTGAAGGGATACAGACTTATTGATATTTCCTCAGACTCGCTCATCATTGAGCGTAGTGTCCAACTTGAGGAAAGTGTCTCGCATGTACCTCAGCAACCACATGCATACACTTTTGTTCTTCCACCTGTCAGAGATGATGAGAATTCACATGCTGACTCTTCTTCATATGAGAGTTCTAATTCATAGGATTCATATGATTAATATACTGAGTCATTTCAGTTAGATACAGACTCAGTACATGCAGATGCATTTGCAGAGCCAGAACCAGAGCAGAGGCCCAAGTGGACTAAGACTACTCTTCAGGATATAGGATATCTTGTTGGGGATCCATATGATACTAGGAGAACTCGATTTGATTTTGAGGAGCCTCCTCTTGCACTCACTGCCACAGAACCAATGCCAGATCGGCATATTTTCTTTATTTTATCTTCAGATCCACAGTCTTATGGTGAGGCTTTTGGAAATGCCTTTTGGGAATCCACCATGAAGGAGGCGTACAACTCCCTCCTCAAGAACCAGACTTGGGATCTGGTTCCCCTTCCTTCAGGAAGGAAACTTGTTAGGTGCAGATGGGTCTAAAGGACCAAGAGAGAAATGGATGGACATGTTAGAAGATACAAAGGAGGCTAGTTTCCAAAGGCTTTCAACAGCTGCACGGTATTGACTATGATGAGACCTTCGCTCCAGTAGCGAAGATGGATTCCATTTGTTTGGCACTTTCCATTGCAGCATCCAAAGGATGGGAATTCCATTAGATGGATGTGAAGAATGCATTTCTTCATGGAGATCTCTCTAAGGAGATCTATATGAAGCAACCATAGGGATTTGAGCAGGATTCATCTTTGGTACAAATAAACTTCGATATTCCTATATTTGAAGGTCAGATAGACGCAGATTCTATAGACAAGTGGTTGAATCTACTAGAAGGGTATTTTTTTGTCCATAACTTTTCGAATAGAGAAAATATTACTTTTGCACTCCTCAAAGTCGTTCCCCATGTCAAAGATTGGTGGGAAACTTTCTGTGAGAAAAAGGAAACGGAGGAACCCTCATTATTTCAGTCATGGCCACTTGGGAATCCTTCAGGGATGCTATTAAGGAACAATACTACACTGTCGGAAGTTATGACGACATGTATACCAAATGGACCACACTGTGGCAAGAAAGATACCAAGCAGTGCCAGATTTCACAAATATCTTCCATACCTTGCGCACCAAGATGGGTATCAAAGATTCAAAGAAGAATCTGGTGCTCAAGTATCGCGGTGCTCTGCATAGATACATCCAGACTAAAATGGAATTTCTGGACATCTCATCCTTGGGGGGGCCTACTGATATGCCGTCAAAATCGAGCAGAAGCTCAAACAAAAGACGTGGAAATTTGGGCCTGGGAACCCCTCACAAAAAAAGCTAGGAAAGGGCGGCCCCAACCCACAGAACAAAGGACAGAGAAAATATCGACAGTAACAGGACAACCAGTCCAAGCCACAATAAAAGAAGGAAACCGGAAAGAAAATGAAAGATACCAGGAAGTGGTGCGACTTCCATAATATCACTTGGCATAACACTGTTGACTATCGCTCAAAGCAGTCGCTGGTGGCTGAAGTTATAGCCTTTGAATCAGATGTGGATTCTGACTCTGAGACAAAACTAGAAATGGGAATATGGATCATTGATGTGGAACCCAGTGCCACCATTTCTACCACCAAGCTCTAGCCTTGTGAGCCAGATGAGCCAGAAGAAGGAGAGCACCTATTCCATTCATAGATGTGGGTAAAAGGCACCCTGTTGCACTTCATCGTTGACAGCGGTAGCCAGAATAACCTCATTTCACCAGAGGTCATCAAGTGGTTGGCCCTACCAACAATGTCACACCCACAACCCTACACCATTAGATGGCTCCACCAAGGAAGCGATCTCCGCGTCAGCCAACAGTGTTTACTCTCATACGGAATCAAGCCCTTCAAAGATGAGGTATTGTGTGATGTTTCTCCTCTCAAAGTTTGTGATTTTCTTTTGGGCCAACCTTACTTTTGGAAAATTCATGTTGTATATGATTCCATGCCTCGTAGTGCTATTATTACTTTGAACAAGAAATTGAACAGGATACCCAAGGCAGTCCCACCTAGCGTTATTTCCTTGATCTCTGCTAAGAAATGCAGGAAAGTCATCTCTCAGACGGGGAAGTTTGTCTTCTTTGTGATTCGCTCTCAGAAAAATCAAAAAATCACAGCGACATCCAGGGTCTCTGTAGCCAACCTCTCCACAGAGTAGAAGAAAGTAGATAAGGTCATGGAAGAATACTCAGATATCTTCTCCTCACCTATAGGGGTACCTCTGCAATGCCAGGTCAAGCACCCCATCGATCTGACCCCCGACGCACCATTGCCCAATGGGCCAGTCTATTGTCTCTCTTTGTTAGAGAATGAGGAGATCAAGTGATAGATCCAAGAATTTCTCCACAAGGGGCACATCCATCCTAGCTCATCACCTTGCGGGAGCCCAATCGTGCTGGTACAGAAGAACTATGGAACCTGGAGACTCTGTATTAATTATTGGGCTTTCAATAAAATCACAGTCAGAAACTGATACCTGATTCCCTGAATCGACGATCTCCTTGATCAACTCATGGGGTCCAACTACTTCAGTAAGATTGATCTGAAGTCTGGCTACCACCGAGTCTCAATAGAACAGACAGATGTATGGAAGACCGCCTTCAAGTCAAAGGAAGGCCTTTTTGAATGGTTGGTCATGCCCTTTGGTTTGAAAAATGCTCCAACCACTTTCATGAGGATGATGGATGATATACTATGACCATACACCAACAATTTTGTAGTGGTGTATCTGGATGACATTCTAATTTACAGCAAGACTTGGGTCGAACACTTGCAACATATTCAGCGGGTTCTGCACACCCTGTGGCAGCACAAGCTATACGCCAACTTGGAAAAATGCTCCTTCGGCATGGATGGGGCCCATTACCTAGGCTACATCATTGATCAACATGGCGTACATATGGATCCAACCAAGATCCAAGTCATCTGTGACTGGCCAGCCCCAACAACACTCACTGAGCTTCGAATCTTTTTGGGTCTTTCCAATTTCTACCACAGGTTCCTGTTGGGATTCTC
>JZKD02S1906019.1:15508-34816 GCA_000966675.3 Picea glauca | reverse complement strand
TCAAACTGTTGATTGAAGAATCCCTCACGCAACAGAGGAACGAGATGATGGATAGTTTTGCGCAAATCCTTCGGCGACTACCAACAAGCGACGCATCTTCTTCGAACAGAGGCGTTGCCCCCTTCAAGGTACAAATAAACTTCGATATTCCTATATTTGAAGGTCAGATAGATGTAGATGTTGTAGACAAGTGGTTTAATCTACTAGAAGGGTATTTTTATGTCCATAACTTTTCGAATAGAGAAAATATTACTTTTGCACTTCTCAAAGTCGTTCCCCATGTCAAAGATTGGTGGGAAACTTTATGTGAGCAAAAGGGAACAGAGGAACCCTCACTATTTTTAGTCACAACCACCTAGGAATCCTTCATGAATGTTATTAAGGAACAATACTACCCTGTTGGAAGTTATGACGACCTGTATACCAAATGGACCACACTACGGGCAAGAAAGAGACCAAGCAATGCCAGATTTCACAAATATCTTCCATACCTTGTGCACCAAGTTGGGTATCAAAGATTCAGAGCGGCATATGGTTCTCAAGTGTCACAGTGCTCTGCATAGATACATCCAGACTGAAATGGAATTTCTGGACATCTCATCCTTAGGCGTGGCCTACCGATATGACGTCAAACTCGAGCAAAAGCTCAAACAAAAGACGCAACAATTTGGGCCTGGGAACCCCTCACAAAAAAATCCAAGAAAGGGTGGCCCTAACCCATAGAACAAAGGACATAGAAAAGATGGATAGTATTAGGACAACCAGTCCAAGCCACAAGAAAATAATGACACCAAAAAGACAAAGAAAGATACCAGGAAGTGGTGCGACTTCCATAAGAGCCCTTGGCATAACACTGTTGACTGTCTCTCAAAGCAGTCGCTAGTGGTCGAAGTGAAAACCTCTGAATCAGATGCGGATTCTGACTCTGAGCCAGATTCAGAAAGGGGAAGAAGGATCATTGGCGTGGAACCCAGTGCCACCGTTCCTACCACCAAGCTCCATCCTAGTGAACCAGACGAGCCAGAAGAAGGAGAGTGCCTCTTCCATTCACAAATGTGGGTAAAAATCACCCCGCTACACTTCATCATTGATAGCGGTAGCCAGAAGAACCTCATCTCAGCATATGTTGTCAAGCGGTTGGCCCTACCAACAATGCCGCACCCACAACCCTACACCATTGGATGGCTCTGCCAAGGAAGAGATCTCTGCATCAACCAACAGTGCCAACTATCGTACGGCATCAAGCCCTTCAAAGATGAGGTATTATGTGATGTTTCTCCTCTCGAAGTTTGTGATGTTCTTTTGGGCCAACCTTATTTATGGAAACGCCATGTTGTATAAGATTCTAGGCCTCGTAGTGTTATTATTACTTTGAACAGGAAATTGAACAGGATACCTGAGGCAGTCCCACCTAGTGTAATTACTTGATCTTTGCTAACCAATGCATGAAGGTCATCTCTCAAACGGGGAAGTTTGTCTTCTTCGTGATTTGCTCCCAGAAAAAGAGAAAAATCACAGCCACATCCAGGGTCTCTACGGCTGACCTCTCCACACAACAGAAGCAAGTAGATAAGGTCGAGGAAGAATACTCGGATATCTTCTCCTAACCTACAGGGGTACCTCTGCACTGCCAGGTCAAGAACCCCATCAATATGACCCTTGGTGCACCGCTGCCCAATGGGCCAGTCTATCGTCGCTCTTTGTTAAAGAATAAGGAGAACAATCCACATATCCAAGAACTGCTCCACAAGTGTCACATCCGTCCCATCTCATCACCTTGCAGGAGCCCAATCGTGTTGGTACAGAAGAAAGATGGAACCTGGTGACTATGTATTGATTACCAGGCTCTGAATAAAATCACAGTAAAAAACCGGTACCCAATTCCCCGAATCGACGATCTCCTTGATCAACTCACAAGGGCCAAATACTTCAGTAATATTGATCTGAAGTCTGGCTACCACCAAGTCCTGATAGAACAGGCAGATGTATGGAAGACCGCATTCAAGTCAAAGGAAGGCCTTTTTGAATGGTTGGTCATGCCCTTTGGTTTGACAAATGCTCCAGCCACTTTCATGAGGATGATGGATGATATACTATGACCATTCACCAATACTTTTGTAGTGGTGTATCTGGATGACATTCTAATTTACAGCAAGACTTGGGTCGAGCACTTGCAGCATATTCAGCAGGATATTCACACCCTACGGCAGCACAAGCTATACACCAACTTGGAAAAATGCTCCTTCGGCATGGACAGGGTCCATTACCTGGGCTACATCATTGATCAACATGGCATACATGTGGATCTAGCCAAGATCCAAGTCATCCGTGACTGGCCAGCCCCAACAACACTCACTGAGATTCGAAGCTTCTTGGGCCTTGCCAATTTCTACCATAGGTTCGTGTTGGGATTCTCCCATATTACATGGGCCCTCAGCCAAATAAATAGGGGTGGTGGTAAGGCGAACTTTGCATGGGGTCGGTCCCAACAACAAGTGTTCGATGATTTGAAGCAACGCTTGTGTTCAGCCCCAGTACTTTCACTACCAAACCTGCAGCATCCCTTTGAGATCGAGATAGATGTTTCAGACTATGTTGTGGGCGTCGTTCTCACTCAGGATGGCCACCCTATGGCCTATCATAGTGAGACATTGTGAGATACTATCCGTAAGTAGCCTACTTACGACAAAGAAATGTACTCCATTTTGAAAGCCTGCCGCCAGTGGAGACATTATATTCTTGGGAAGGAGACAATCATCCACACTGATCATAAGCCACTGCAGTTCATACAGACACATGGAAAATTGTAGAATGGCTGCCATCAAAAGTGGTCCACATACTTGCAACAATTCCACCTCAACATCAAGTATAAAACATGAAGCACCAATCGCGTCGTTGATTGCCTCAACAGACCGCCAGTCGTGGCACTCACCATGGTGCTAGACTCTTGCGGCCATGAGACATCTATATGGACACAACTCTATGAGACAGACCCTGACTTCGCCACCACCTACCAAATGTTGGGTGAAAACACAGTTGTCGATAATTTCCATCTTCAGGATGGGTTGTTGTGTCGTATGGGCCATATATGTGTTCCATCAAGTGAGCGAGTGAAGATGATCTGGGAATTCCACTACAGTTAGGTGACAAGACACTTCAGTGTCGAAAAGATGGTGGCAATTCTACAAAAACATTTCTACTGGTCGAAACTTCGACAGGAGGTCAGCAAGTATATCAGATCCTGCACTGCCTGCGCTATTGCCAAACTGACCACTAAGAAACAGGGATTGTACACCCCTCTTCCTACTCTTGACAGTCCATGGGAATCCATATCAATGGACTACATGTCGGGCCTCCAGTCCACCAAGCGGGGAAATGAATATGTTTTTGTGGTTGTTGATTGCTTTTCTAAGATGGTGATTATGGTTGCCTACAAGAAGAGCATCATAGAAGAGGCCATTGCCAAGCTCTTATTTGAACAAGTCTGGGTACATTTTGGAATCCCACAAACCATTGTCTCAGATCGGGATAGTTGATTTCTTAGCACATTCTGGTCGAGTCTCTGGTCACTGTTGGACACCAAGCTCACCAAATCCACGGCCTTCTACCCCCAGACAGATGGCCAAAATGAGGTTGTAAATCGAATGAGTGTGCATATCCTTCGCATGTATAATTCAAAGCACCCTCGCACATGGGATGAGAGCCTTCCATATGTCCATCATAGCTACAACCGAGACCTGCATAGCTCAACCGGCCACAACCCCGGTGGGGTTGGGATTCCAACCATTGGGTCCCATAGATGTTTCGCTTCCCCTTACAGTCACCTCGATCGACTCATCTCCTACACCAACTAAAGCTGACAAAGACACTCGATTCATTGAGCGGATCTAGCACATCCTCCTACAGGTTCAGGATATCCTACAGAAGTCCAATGGCAACTACAAACAATGCCATGATCAACATCGGGTGCCACATAAGTTTCAGGTGGGCGACAAAGTTTGGTTGCACTTGTAGAAAGAATGCCTTAAGGGACCCCATCAGAATCTTCTCCCACTCCGTTATGGGTCGTACACTATCACCAAGTCTGTGGGGGATAATGCTTTTGAGCTCAACATTCCTCCTTTCCTTGGCATGCACTCAATGTTCAACGTGGAACTCCTTCGCCCTTATTTCCCACCATTATTGGACACCTCAGAAGTAGTAGAAAAACTTACACCAACATAGATAAACCATGACTGCATACAAGAGAAATTTAATGATCATATTGTGGACACATATATCAAGGGCACTCGACAGCAAAGGATCCAGCTTTATCGAGTCGTCAAAGCAAGGCAGCTCCTGCACCAAGGCAAGTGGCTCACCCAGAGCTAAATTCAGCATAAATTTCCTCATGTAATGGGGGACCTCAATGCAGTGGAGATCATTTCTTCCTAAGAAGGGAGGATTGATCTAGATGTATATCGGTGGCCACCCACCTTTTCCAATTGGCTCAAAACAGTTTTCTGGCAATTTTGGTAATTTACTATTTTTAGCAATTTTCACTACCGGAGCCGTTTTGAGGCCCTAAACGATGTTTTTTGGGAAAACATGTTTTCAATATGGAAATTCTTTCGATATTTCACCTAAAATGAATCTCCTCGATGATACCTTTTGAATGGGCTATCATACGCCTAAAACGGAGATCGTGTGCAAAAGTTACAACCCCGGGAAGTTGATGTACTAACTTACCCAAACGGGGCCAACATGACTTTTGGCGCTTCATAACCTAGGGTTAGGTTTTTGGATGTCTAGGGTTTTTGACATTCCTTCTTATTGTAAAAATGACTTCAGAGCCCCGTTGTAATCATCTTCTTGCGAATGCGTGCAACCATCACATCTCTTCTCAGAGATAAGCCGCCACCATTCCAGCAAACTTGTTTCCACTGCATTTTACAGTTTCAGCTTATTTCGTTATTGAATAGAAAACCAGTTTTGTTGTATCTTTGTTATTTTGTGTTAAGCACCTGTTAATAATCTGTATTCATTTCGTTCTTCTCATAAAATCTGAATCAACAGTTTCCTAGCAACTGTCAAATATTTTTTTCTTACATACATTGTACTTTGAGGGGGGGTTTTCCCATGAGATTTTCCTTCTTTCCTAGTTTATTTCAGTGTATCTTTTGTATTTGGGTGCCTAACATGGCCTCGTTGTCAAGACCCATTCTTTATTTTCAACATAGTGATGTTCATAGGGGTTGTTGGAGATACTTCACACACACCTAGGAATTGTTTTTCCTAAGGTTTTCCCTGTGTTTACTAGTCATTATTCAGTGTCCTATAGTCTAGGGAGAATATTCCTCTAGGATAATATTCTCTTCAGTTCACACTTCAGTTTGATCAGTTGAGTGGAGTCTAGATGCCACATTGGGATCATCACCATGCAGCATTGAGATCATCACCAACTAATGCACTTTTTCCTTGGGATCATCACCAGACTAGCGCATTACTCATGATTCCTTGATCTCCTCCTCACTTCACTATGTTTCAGTCAGTTAATTTAAGACTAAGATACTAGTTAACTCAGACTAGGTGGCAGTTAACTCCCATAACTGCTTGAGAGACTAGACTAGGTGGAAGTTTACTCTCGTAATTGTTGGTGTGTGTCCAGATCACTCTAGACCACCACTATGGAACATTGGCTTCTCCTCCAGTGCACATTAGTTGAGTTATACAAAGTATATCATGTGTACATTATCATTCATTCAGTTGGTTAATGAGAATTATTTTCTCATATATTCTCTGCAATCTGTGTATGTCATTTGCTAGCTAGATCTATTTTGTGCAGGTTCAACACATTTACAAAATCTCTTGTTGATTTATCTCCATTTGGTTAACACATGGTTCCTCCTCTTGAAACTTTTCATCTTCTTGAAATTGTTCATCTTCACTAATGAGAGGAACTAATGAACTCTCATGAGTATTAAAATATTCACCTTCATCTTCTTGGAACTATACATGTAACTCAATGGTGCAGCTATTGGTTTTGGATAATCTAAACCTAAGGGATGATCATCCTTCTTATCTCTTGGAACCTGGCATCGTGCAAGTTTTGGTTCATCTTTACAAACAGGGACTTCCTGCACTACTTTAACCATCGATAGTTCAAATTCATGGATCAGAATCAAACCATAGGCTGCAATAAAATTTCCTTCTAACTTAATAGAAACAGCTTGGGCCTCGTCTAGATTTTGACGTTCCTTATGCCTGATGAAAATACAAAAAATACCATCAAATGCCTCAATATAATAATTTAAATCATAAGCATGAGTAGGCCCTATGGTAGCAGAGATCTTATAATAAATATTGAAAAAAGAGCATTAAAATCAATGACAATCTCATCCTCATTCTTTTTAATATTATCAAAAGCATTAATTCAGGAAAATTTGTCTGGATTTTCTACCCATATTTCAATAAAATTCTCTTGGAACGAATCCCATCCATCAATGGAGGCATCCAAAAGGGATTTGTACCATGTTCGGGCCTCCCACTCGAGGGTCGGAAAAAACATCTTCATCGCCACATGCTCATGTTCCAGCTCAAAATCATCCAATAATTTTGAAAAAGTAGCCAAGTGATCCTCAACTAATTCTCCCAAGCTCCCTACAAACAAAGGTAATCATTTAATCCATTTATGTGTAGGTAAGTCATGAGGATAGTTTGGAAAGGATACAAAACTTAGTGGGTCAAAAGAAAAAAATATACACCTTACTGGTGGCCTCACAACTGTGGCCATATTGTCAATCTTAGATAGAAACAAGCACATCTGGTACCCTACTACTAGCTCGAGATGGAAATAAAATGAAATATGAAGATGTCAAAGATACACTCACCATAGTGCTCGTTGAAAAAGAACTTACCTAATAACTCATACACTTACCAAATATGAGAGGAGTTCTTGATGAAAGGGTAGTCTTGTTCCAGGAAAAGATGTTAGATTTTGTTCAATCTCGGAACTAAACCTCATGAGGGAATCAAAACCAAAAGATATTCTTATGTAAGTCCCTTCTGGAGTCATCCCTATATCATGTGGATTCACCACGTGAGTTAGAAAAAATATGGAAAATTAAATTAAAAAATCACCAATGTCATTGTCACCAAGGTTGGCGTTCCTCGACAACAACATCGATTTGTTAGCACACTTTTCCACCCTCCAATTGAGCTAATAAATCTAATATATCAGCGATCAAAAAATGGTTAATTAAAGGAGTAAATCCCCAAATTGTCACGAGCTAGACTCCTCTTCGTTTGAGTTGGAGCTTGCCAGCCTCAGGGGGGAGTCCTTAGGGTGATTTTCTACAAAATAAGACAAAAAAAACAGTTGTAATTTCTTGGACAGCGTGTTAATTCCTCCCAAGACGTGGGTAAAATAGTTAGTTTTAGCTTGGAGGGATCCTACAATACTATCACAAGATAAATAGAAATAAATAGAATGATAAAACTACTCATAAGATAGCTAAATCACAATGAATAGTAATGAACTAATTGGACTATTCAAATCATGAGAATTATTGGTCAGTTGCGACTAATACTCATGGATATGGGTCATAAATTAATGACTTACACTATGTAGTTAATCCCGAAAATGATATCTAACTAATTAATAATTTAGCAAGAATAAACCAAAACACCAACAAGAATAAAGGTTCAACATAAACACATAACATATTTACTATTGACTTGTCAAAGGGTTGATTACGCCACAATCAACAAGTCCACAACCGGTACAATGATCATTCTTGCTCAAAAGAAAGTAGATAGTCTATAGAATGAGAGAGAAGAGAGAGAGAGGAAAGAAAGATAGAAAGAATATGTGTTGTTGCCACAAAAATCCGACCGTAATAATGAATAAGCCTCTTCATTATATAGAGAGAGTAAGGCACACTTCCCAAGAGGAGAAGATGAGGACATGTGAATGAGTAATTTATGAATTAATGCACATGAGGGAATAAGTGTGAGTGAGTAATGCACATCGGTGAGTTATGAGTGAGAGTGTATGCACGTGGTGAGTTAAAGGATCACATGTGTGAGAGTGTGAGGGACAGTTAAGTGAAGGAGTGGTGCATGTGTGAGGATAAGAGGGAGTTAATTCATGGAAATTGAGATAATGGTGAGTGAAGAGGGAAATTATAAGTTAAGTGAAGGTAAGAGTGAGTTGAGTGTTTAGTTAACTAAAACATATCAACACAGGCCAACTATGCATGCACTAACCAAGGAAGAGGAATTCCCCTGTTTTTTAGGGATTTTCTTAAATTTTAGGAAAATAGCGTTTAAAAGAAATTTGATGGGAATTTTGGGAAATTAATGCATGGAAAGTGAAGAAACGTTAGGTGAGGAAAATTTAGTGAGAAAATTTAGCCTTAATTGGCTAAAATTTCTCCAGGTAAGTGCCACCTCATCCTATGTGTCTTCTTCACTTTAATTAATTCTCATTTAATGCTCATGCATTGGAAAATGTGCCCTTGTCAAATGATTCCATGTAGATGCCACATCACACTGAAACTTTTCCATATGTTAGAATCTAAGCTTTCCACTTGTCATTTTTGGAGATGACTACCACTGCTAAAATAGAAGTTTCCAAAAATAGTCGTCCAGTCCTAAAAATTCAAAACTCGTTGGATCTCATCCAAACTATACAAAAATGCTCGAGATGACTAGGAGAACACCGCCACATGTTAATTGTCTAAACATAGACACTACCAAAAATAGAATGTGCTCTCATGTCAATGATATCATACTCATCGGATTAATTTTTATGAGAGGATTCCAAATTCACAATCATAATTGGCATGCGAGCCCCAGTGCTCAAACTGCTAAAAATATAAATCTGTGACAAATCATCCTGAAAGGGTTCCAAAGGACTCATAATGTCTCTAGGATCTATACTATGTGCAATTGCATCCCCATATGCTCACAACTATTCTAGTAAAATGCATGTCCATGCTTGAAGAACTATCAAAATGGAATTTGGAAATTACTAAGTCATCTTCAAGGAACCCTTGAACTTGGTACACTTCCACTTTTTCAATACCAACCTTGATAATTCCTACTGTAGAAAAAAAAATCCAATCCCACCCTTTGATTGTAATGTTAAAAACGTTTGTCATAGACTTTTGAAATGCACTCCAAGATTGTTATATGGATTCTTGATGAAAATCAAGGATATGGATACAAAGTATATCATATATTGAACAACTCTATACAATAGCATGTTTCACAACAATCCCTAGAAGCATGCAATAAGCTTACTAAATTGTTAGTTTTACCCAAACACGTTGATTTTCAACATGTGCCAACAATTTCAATAAAATTCACTCCCTACCTAAAATATGCACTCAAAGGCAACAAATATCTTGAAGGGGTGTTATCTTGATTCCACAAGGGTTAATCTCCTCTTCTTTGTCTTGAAAGATTGGATTGTAGAATGAAGTTATAGGTTATATTGGTCCTTTTTTGTGCATCAATTGCCTCATTTCATCTACAAACTCCATGAAAGCTTCATCCAGTTCTTCCTTAGTTGCATAAACTTGAGATCTAGTCCTTAACATTATTTTCCCCCTTTATTTATAATTTGAGAATGAAACACAATAAGCTTTGATACTAACTTGTAACAATCTTATAACCAAATGGGACCTATTATAGTGCAAGTTGTAGGTTAGGCAAAGCCTGACCCAACCACAAAGCAAGTTAAATAACTTGGGAATCCTACACCCAACGTCACCTCGATGTAGGTCCCAAACTTCAAGGGTGACTAGGTCACTCTAGGGAGGCGATCTCGGTGACCCTAGGGGGGTTGAGATGGATATGGAGAGAAATGAAAGTGAATCCCATAGAGTTCAAGTCTAAGTGGAATTAAAAGTGGGAAGAGATGCCTTGTAAGTCAATTGATCGTTTCCCCAAAGGTATATTACTTCTCCAGATGATTGTACATGCCTGAGACATAAGAAAATATAACTTGCAATGATATATGTTAGTATGGATCAGCAAGTTAAGCTTGTTGTCCCTAATTTGAAGCAATATATGACATTTTATATTAGTAAGTAAGACATTCAAATCAGCATGTAAAACATAATATCAATCAACAATATTATCAATGAGTATGGTAATCAAGTATGACTGAAAAATGTCACTTTAAGGTTGAATCAAGCAAGTTGTTATAACATGTATTTTCTGCATAAAATTGCAGCCTTATGGTTGTATCATTCAATGGCATGCAGAAGCAAAATCAACCATGGAAAAGTGCCAAGAACTATCACAAAAGGTGTTCCCTATTTAGTAGACAAGGTGAGTGAAGTTAGAGAGCTAGTCTAGGGTTAGTTTAGGAGTTAAGAGAGTGTTACTAGAGAGGGTTATGCAGCCCTAATGGCAGTAGGTTAAATTTTGTAACATAAATTAAAGTAGTGGTATATAGGGGACACCCTAGTAGGGGAAGACTCCTCTCTATGAGGCAAAACAACTTCAAGCAAGAAACCTTTCAAAAGATCAAAAATTGTGTTTCCCAAGGCAATGATTTTATATCTCCAATGAAATAAATGTATGAATAGTGCCTTTACTATTGGGTTAATGGATTCAAATAAAGAAATATCTATAGAAGCTACCTCCTTGGGGGTGTAAGCCCTTTTAATTCCCAAGGCAAGTTTCTCTAGCTAGGGTTTAAGCTAAGAGGGTGTATGCACTTATACTTCTCTTAGAAAACCCTTGTTTAATCAATAAGATGAAGCAATAAAATGATGAATACTATGGTGGGGGTGCATGCCCTTATACTTCCCACCTAGCTCCTAGCACAACAATCCTTGACTTGAAAAAGAATGATAGCATAAGAGTCAAATACCATACCAAAATCAAGAAATATACCAAGATAATCCACCATAAAAGCTAGAAAAATACCATCCAAGGATAGCACCTCACTCCTCCATCAACCATTCATCAAGATACCCATAAAAAAGTGCACAAAAGACAAATGGAGCCAAGTGTAGCGAAAATTTCAGACCAATACTTCTCACAATGAGGGAGAGTTATGTTAAAATGAGATCTTATGATATCTTATTTATACAAAATGTCACCAAGGTGACTTGTCCACAAATTAAGGGGTAAACCACAAGATTAGGGGTAAACAGCCCTAATATTTCCCCCCTAACAAAGTAATATTAAGCAATTCATTTAAAATTTCACTTTTGCACCAATAAAACCCTAATTTACATGGGCATCACCCCTTTAGGGGACGTTTTGGCACTAGGAGAAGGTCATTGGTGATGTAGGAAGGTAGAAAGGTTCCCAAAGCCACGTGTCAAGCATCCAAATGTCTTCCTTCATGGTAAAATCCTAAAACACCTCAAAACTTCCAAGTGCCAATACATACCATCTCACCACCATGCCCTAGCCCCCCAAACATGACGTCAAGCTCAAAAAGAGGATGTTTTTCCCCTCCTGAGAAAATTGTTTGGAAAGTGAGGGATGGGCTATGTTGTCCAAGTCATCATCAAGGCCTTCCAAGTCTGATCTTTCTCATTTTGAATGTATTCCATTGGCACCCAACCTATGGGATTATAACCCCATGGAAACCCAAGCTAGGCTTGTTCTCCCAAAACTGTCCACCAACTAGGTTCTGCAAAGACAAATGAGCATGCCCTCCAAGGATCTCAAGTCATAACATCATGATCAGTGAATCCAATCAATAAATAAGACATCTAAGCATGTGCATCAAATATCACTATATCAAACAATTAGTTGCTCAAAGACACTATGCGACTTGTCAAGCTTGAATATGGGAGGGTTGACAAGGTGCCCTATTGGGTAGATCTTGCCCTAGGTCAAGGAGAGTTTCCAAGAGATCCCTCTCTAAGACATGTAAACTGGATGAAGTGGTTGGGATCAAGACTGAATAAGCATAGGCCTCATGACATATAAGGGGTCATAGTGTCTCATTCATGAGTGCCTTTGTAGAAGGTGTGTGGTACATTTTTCCCCAATGCACTCTTTCCAAGCCCATCAATTTCCTTTTATCTTTATTTCTTTGTATTTTCTTTCAATATAACATAAGGAGAGATTAAAGGTTATTGTCTTGGCATGGTGACTAGATGAAGGCAATGTCACCCAAAAACACCTATTGGAAATGAGAAGGTTGGCTCGTGATGAGACCCCCATTTCTCTTAGCCATGCAACTGAGAGCCATTACCATGGTTTGGTGACCAGATGATGGAAATTTCATACCAATATATATTAATGGACATGATAGGTCAGCTCGTGATGAGACCTCCTATCCTTCAACTAACCCTTTAAGCATTCTTTATTATATTGTGGGTCCTCTTTACTCAAATATAATCATTTCATTGTTTTCTTGGGTGATCCTTGGGTGAAGCATATGGAAGGTTTATACAAGGATTTTATCTTTTACCCAACATCAGCCCCTTCTAGGACTCCATCCCTTTCTTCCCATAGAATGAGGGACAACCCCTTCTTGTGTCAATACACCTTAAAATCCTAGGAGATAAGGAAATGGAGAGGAACAATGATGGAAAGTGGTAAGTATGGTCAGGAAAAATATGATGGCTCATTAAGGGAGTTCCCAGTAGAAAACCCACCCCTAAGGAAAACCACTTACTAGGGCACAATGGCAACCACCAAGGTGAAGCAAGGAAAAAGGAATAATGTCCAAGAATATATTTAAATCTAGAGAAATCTAAGATACAACATACTCAACTAGCTTAAATGTTGAAATGATGCTCACCATAAGACTGACTTGTACCTCATGCAGCAAGGCCCACTGCCTTTCGGAAGCCAACTAGTGTGGTGGATGCCATCTGCAAATCTATGACCATTTGTGGTATTGAGTGGGTTTTTCATATTTTCAAAGGGTATTGTTGGTCATGTAGTCTCTCGTAACTCCATATCTGTAATCTGAGGGACTTGAGACATAATATCCTTAGTTATCCACAAAATGGTGATAACATATGGCTCCTACTTGGGGACATGTGCATGTTGTAGAGTGTATGAGAACTGCAACATCTTCTGGTAGACCTATGCCTGGAAGGAAACATCAAATTGTCAAATGCAGGATGGCCTACTCATCCTTGTTCTCATATGATGATAATTAAATCCCACTAAACTAGAAAAAGAAAATTTTGAAATTTTTTCAATAAATTCTAAGCTAAGCATGAAATCAATAGTGCAGGTAGAGAAAAATGAAAATGAAATGCATCTAAACTAGTATGAGCAATCAATATGCAAATGCAGGGAATAAAAATGACTTACCTACTTACCTGGGGAACGGGCCCTGAAGAAGTCATGTGACCTGGATGTGAGGTTGGAGAAGAGACTCATCTACGGGTAGTGGAATCTTTCTCCCATCTAATAATATCATATAGTACCTTTCTTTGTCAAACTTATTCCAAATGATGTAAGGGTCAATCCATGAATTATTGTCTTTTTGGTCGTATATGTGCTTTCCCTTTCTTTTATCCCACATGATCACAAAACTACCTTCATTGAAATCGATGCGAGGTGTATTCTCACCGTATGGAAGCTCTTTGTGGAGTGTATCTTTGACGATTTCTTCATGTTTATCATCTTCCTTATTCAAAATTTGGATAGACCCTGGCTCCTTCCCATGATATTTTGCAAGTTTGTATTTGTATTGATATGTCCATGGAAGAAGTGTGTCTATGGAGTCCTCTTTCATGAAGGGTAACTCAAATGGTTCATACTCAATGGTCTATGGGAGTACATCATAATCGGATTCACTAGCATAATTAGGACCATCAAGATCCATCACGTGTCTATCATATTTCTCTTGATTGTATAGTATCTGAAAAGTGCCATCTCCCATAGGAATGTGTGCATGGGTGAGATCCATGCTAAGGAAACCCCCAAGAGCAGTAGACCATCTCCTAGATAAAATCATCCCCCAAGCATATGAAACGTCGATCACTATTGTTTCCATGAGAATGTTGATATGTAGAAAATCAACCAGGAAAACTTCAACGTCCTCACATACCCCGAGGACTTTGACCTTTCTGGAATCAATGACACATACATTTCCATAAGGTCAAGTTGTCTTCAAACCAAGTTCTTTCATTACCTTCAATGATATGATAATTGTTGAGGCTCCTTAATCAAGCATGCAATTGTTCAAGCGAAGGTCATTCATACCTAATGAAATATAGAAAGGAGGGTTCTTGTCCCTTGCTTGATCAAGATACATAGTGTTTAACATGATAGGAGGATCCTCCTTCTTGGTCGGCACTTGTAATATTTTCAAAATTTCCCTTTTTACATAATGGATCTTACACATATTTTTCATTGGGACTGTCATATTTAGTTTTCCAAACATGTTTCCAACATCTATATTCAATTGAATGTCATTTGTAGGAGTTTTCTTAGGAAGCAACTCACATACCAGCGGTGGAGGTGGTGGAGCCACCTTTTCTACTAATGGAAGAGGAGTATTAGGTTGTGATGGAGGGGCTAAAGCATTTTTTCTTCTATAGGTTAGGATTTATCTCCTCTTCAATTCCTTCTTTTGGTCATCTATCAATTTATTTAAGGCCCAGAGTATCCCCTCTATTTCTCCTATTCTTTTGGCTTCATTGATCTGTCCTTGAGTAACCTGTTCATCGTTGAGATTTCAAATCATGAAGTTTATATCGTCGGGATAATCTTCATCTTGTTGGGGTCACTCATAATCCCTATTGGGTTCTTGGCATGGAAGACACCAAGCTTCTATATCAATTTTCCCAACAATTTTCAAAGTATATGGGGCCTTTTCCTCTTGTTGAGGTCTTGGTTTCCAACCGGTGGCATCTCTTTGTTGTCTGGAAAACTAAGGTCTGGGAGCAAATTGATTTCTTTCCACTATAGTCATATGGTTAATAAGTTGATTCTGCACCTGAACAAACTAAGTATTCATTTGGTCTATCTTCTGAGTCAGGAGAGCAATCAGATCAGGAACATCGTTGTTGGAAACCTTCGTCCTTGATTATGTATTGTTATGATGGTACTTAAAAGGTTCTATTTTTTAATCAAGGAGATTTTCTTCAATGTCGATACTGAACTCTTTATCCTTTGCCAATGATGTGGTCTTTTATCTTTAAGAATGTATCAGAACTATCCTTCAAAGGCATTCATGTAAAGGAGATAAACTGATGATGTTGTAGGACAGTAATCTGTTGGAATTTGATTGTACAACTTGTCAAATCTGGAAATGAATTGCCTCACCATTTCATTCTCCTTTTTCTTTATTTGATTCAACTGAGTCCCAAGTGTCCCACCATCTTCTTTTCTTGACCACCTTCTCTTGAATAAGGTGGAAAAATCATCATAGGTCATGATATTATTATCAGGGAGTCCTTTGAACAAATCAAGGGCTTCCTCAGTCAATGATGAAGTGAATAGTCTCATGGCCACATCTTCATGATCAATACAAGCATCGTCCAAATCCCAACCCATGACGTAAATGTGGTCTTTGCCAGTTATCACATTGTTTTCTGGGAAGTTTGGCAACCACTTGTTGACTTTTGTTGTCATTTTGTTAGGGTAACCTTGGATATTGGCCTTGTTAAGGGGTTTGATGAGGTCCCTTGCCCAAGGGTGAGCCATTTGAAGAAGAGGAAGGGTATTATGGAAAAGGGTTTTAGCAATGGGAAACTTCATAGGAGGCCTTCTTTGGTAAACCTTAGAATGCTTGAACCTCCCAGGGGAAAAATGTTTGGGGAAAGAAGGATTCTGGGAAGGTGGAGTCGCTATATGAGTGTCAAAATGAACTCATCAAGAAAGGTGGAAAGGGAATGTCCCTCGGATGGATTCGCTAGGAAAGCTAAGGGAAAGGCTTTGGGATAGCTTACCAAAGTGGCATTAAGGTACGAATAAGATTCCAAATATTCCCCAGAAATGGCACCAAAATGTTATAGTACAAGTTGTAGGTTGGGAAAAGCCTGATCCAACCACAAAGCAAGTGATACAACTTGGGAACCCTATACCCAATGTCACCTCGATGTAGGTCTCGCGGTTCAAGGGTGACTAGGTCACTCTAGGGAGGCGATCCTGGTGACCCTAGGGGGATTTAGATGGAGATGGATATAAATGTAAGTGAATCCCATAGAGCTCAAGTATAAGTGGAATGAAAAGTGGGAAGATATCCCTTGCAAGTCAAGTGATTTTTTTCCCAAAGGTATATTACTTCTCCGAGTGATTGTACCTACCCAAGACACAAGAAAATCTGACTTGCAATGACATATGTTAGTATGGATCAGAAAGTTAAGCTTTATTTCCATAATTTGCAGCAATATATGAAAGTTTATATCAGCAAGTAAGACATTCAAATCAACATGTAAAGCATAATATCAATCAACAGTATTATCAATCAGTATGGTAATCAAGTATGACTGAAAAATGGCACTTTAAGGCTGAATAAAGAAAGTTGTTATAACATGTATTTTATGCAGAAAATTGAAGCCTTGTGGCTGTATAATTCAATGACATGAATCAGAAAAATCAACCATGGAAAAGTGCCAAGAACTAGCCTAAAAGGTGTGCCCTAGTTAGTAAACTAGGTGAGTGAAGTTAGAGAGCTAGTCTAGGGTTAATTTAGGAGTTAAGAGAGTGTTAGTAGCGAGGGTTATGCAGCCCTAATGGATGTAGGTTAAATTTTGTAACAGAAATTAAAGTAGTGGTTGAGAGGGGACACCCTAGTAGGGGAAGACTCCTTTCTATGAGGCAAAACAACTTCAAGCAATAAACCTTTCAAAAGATCAAAAATTGTGTTTCCCAAGGCAATGATTTTATATCTCCAATGAAAAAAATGTATGACTAGTGCCTTTAATATTGGGTTAATGGAGTCAAATAAAGAAATATCTAGAGAAGCTACCCCCTTGGGGGTGTGAGCCCTTTTAATTCCCAAGGCAAGTTTCTCTAGCTAGGGTTTAAGCTAAGAGGATGTATCCACTTATACTTCTCTTTGAAAACCTGTGTTTAATCAATAAGATGAAGCAATAAAATGATGAAGACTATGGTGGGGGTGTATGCCCTTATACTTCCCACTTAGCTTCTAGCACAACAATCATTGACTTGAAAAAGAATGATAGCATAAGAGTCAAATACCATACCAAAATCAAGAAATATGCCAAGATAATCCACCATAAAAGCTAGAAAAATATCATCCAAGGCTAGCACCTCACTCCTCCATCAACCATTCATCAACATAGCCATAAAAAAGTGCACAAGAGACAAATAGAGCCAAGTGTAGCGAAAAATTCAGACCAATACTTCTCACAATGAGGGAGATTTATGTTAAAATGAGATCTTATGATATCTTATTTATACAAAATGTCACCAAGGTGACTTGTCCACATATTAAGGGGTAAACCACAAGATTAGGGGTCAACAGCCCTAATCTTTCTCCCCTAACAAAGTAATATTAAGCAATTCATTTAAAATTTCACTTTTGCACAAATAAAACTCTAATTTACATGGACATCGCCCCTTTAGCGGATGTTTTGGCACTAGGAGAAGGCCGTTGTTGATGTAGGAAGGTAGCAACGCTTCTCAAAGCTATGTGTCAAGCATTCAAATGTCTTCCTTCATGGTAAAAGCCTCATAAACCTCAAAACTTCCAAGTTCCAATGCATATCATCTCACCACCATGCCCTAGCCCCTCAAACATGACGTCAAGCTCAAAAAGAGGACATTTTGCCCCTCCTAGGAAAATCGTTTGCAAAGTGAGGGATGGGCTATGTCGTCCAAGTCATCATCAAGGCCTTCCAAGTCTGATCTTTCTCATTTGGCATGCAGGAAATTAGCACCCAACCTGTGGACTTATAACCCCATGGAAGCCCAAGCTAGGCTTGTTCTACCAAAACTGTCCACCAACTAGGTTCTGCAAAGACAAATGAGCACGCCCTCCAAGGATCTCAAGCCATAACATCATGATAAGTGAATCCAATAAATAAATAAGCCATCTAAGAATGTGCATCAAATATCACCATATCAAACAATTAGTTTCTCAAAGACACCATGTGACTTGTCAAGCTTGAATATGGGAGGGTTGACAAAGTTCCTTATTGGGTAGATCTTTCCCTAGGTCAAGGAGAGTTTCCAAGAGATCGCTCTCTAAGACATGTAAAGTGGATGAAGTTGATCTAGGTGGATCATATTAAAATTTGATAGAGTTAAATTATTCAAAATGCAAAGTAAATCTTACAAAGTGGAATATCTCGTCAACAGCTTTCCGGTGACATTCGTTTCGGGAAAAACGGCCTCCAGAAGAAAAAGATATCAGCAGTGGAAGTTTCATCAAAGATGGTGAAAAATGGTTAGAAATGGTTAAGAACTGTAATTTGGGGCTATGGGAATTGAACCCAAGACCTTGTGAAAAGGCCACCATGACCCGATGGTTTGGAAAAAAAAAAGGGGTGGTCAAGGGCTTAGCCCTTGACCTTGCCAACACCGAGGCCTCCCCCTTGGTATTTAAATGTTATATCAAAACCATATGTTATAACCCAAAAACCAACCATATAAATCGCGCAAAAGTTCAACCATATGTTATAACCCAAAATCCAAACATATAAATCGTGCCAAGCCAAACTATATGCCATATCATATATTAAAATCACATATGCGGTGGGAGGAGAAGCCCGCGGGTTTTACCCCGGGACTTCCGCCCCCCTAACCACCACAACTACCAACGTGCCACCGCCATGAGATGTGGCAAGAGATGGTGCGATAACCTTAAAAATTACCAAGATTTGGGGGATTTTGGAGGGCACGTGGCCCATAGCTCGCACCTCCCTAAAAACCATTGTTTTTTCTTCATTATTTAAATGAGGCATGGGCATGAATCCCTAGGTGTGGATTTTAATGTAGGCAGACACTGGCACGTAGATCGAGGTGGTTATGCACAGTGATCGAGGTGGATTTGCACACAGCCCGAGGTGGATTTGCATGTAGACCGAGGTGGTTTTACACGTAGATCGAGGTGGTTCTGAGTTTGCACACATCCTGAGGCCATATGGACTATACAAATCATAGGCAGATTTTGGGAATTGTGCCAAGAAGGGCATTCTGAGTCTAGTTTCTGAAATATATCGAGTTTATACTCAAAAGTCTCGGTTTTTCGCAGGGATTCTAGATCCAGCTTCAGTTTTTGCATTCAGGCATCTAGACAGAAAAGTTCTCACAGAATCTTTCAGATATACAGAAAGGTATTCATGTTCATACCTAAAAGTCTCAGAATTTCATCTAGCAGGTGATGTTGAAGTCTGTTACTATATATGTCAGACA